>CM061537.1:14906134-15182328 GCA_030545055.2 Neoaliturus tenellus | reverse complement strand
GATGCTGTAAATCTAAAATATATTAAAGATCATTGTATCATACGTGATGTAGGGTTATAGAATGTTTTAATAATTGTTTAGCAAATGTTAAAGATGGTTCGGCGCCATCAGATGGTGCAACAGTGGGTCAAATGAAAGAGACTTTAAAACAAGAGACATCTGGATTTGTAAAACAAGACCAAGTGGTATCACGGCAGGGGGATGTGTTTGTACAAGGAAATGAAAAGTTTACATTACTTGAAGAAAAGAATAAAGTTCTTGATGGACATGTATTAAGGAATAATGTTTGGGATGGTAAAGGAAAACAAATGATACATATAGCTCCCGCGTCATTGCCTGGTAATGTTGTTACTTTTGAACAGATAATACAATTAGAGCCAACTGGACATAGATGGTGGAATTGCAATAACAAACGATTAACAAGAGTTGCAGACCCTGATTATGTAGATGACGCTGTAAATATTAATTTTCTTGTTAAAGTGATAGGTAATATAATGTTTGATATGCACAATTATATTGCAAGTGGACAATATAATCAAGTTGATGAAAAAATGAGAAATTCATGGATAAAACAAGAAGTTTTTTATAAGTATTTTTTTACTAAAACAACACAACCTTAAGGATCAACATTTTAGGATCCTTTTAGTATTTAATTGATCAAAAGCATAAATAAAGTCATTTATGTTCAACTTGTCGTAGAGGTAACACATAAGTTGCGAAATTCAATTATAAAAGTGCATTATGACATTTCAATATATCAGTCCATATCGAGACACTGTAAGGAAAGGAGGCGGTATCACGTCCACAGCGGTTTCTCTGTTAAGTAAAGCTTTAAATCGAATTCCAGTAGGATCTGTCGTAAATAGAGCAATAGACGCTTTACCATACGAATTTCACATACCGGGAGGTTATCAGTATTGCGGACCAGGAACTAAATTGAAAAACGACTGGAAAGAGGCGATCCAGGCATAAATAAGTTAGATCAGGCTTGTAAAGAACACGATATAGCATATTCCACATTTAGCGATACAAAAAATAGATCTATAGCTGATAAAAAGCTCGCGGATATAGTTTGGCAACGAGTAAAGTCTAGTGACGCTAGTATTGCAGAAAAAGCAGCGGCTTTAGCGGTAACAACAGGTATGAAGGCTAAAACAGCAGTAGGAGGTGGAAAAAGGAGAAGAAGAGTGAAAAGGAGATCAGCAAAGACAAAACATGGAGGGAATATTAGAAGAAAACGACGTTCCACCAGAAAGGGTAGCAAAAAACCAACAGTATGGTCAATGGTAAAAAACGGGGCAGGTCTATACCTAAGACCGTATCGTGCATATTAAATGAAAGAAATCAATTAGTAATACCACATAAAGCGTTAACAAATATCGAATTATTTAAATACATTTCATGTTTAAAAATACCATTTTTTCGCGGTGTCTTTATGAAAGATGCTTTACCAGTTAAAATGTGGAAAAACGAAACCGGTATTGTAAATTTAGACAATTCTGAAGGTCCTGGCACTCATTGGGTTTGTTATAAGAAATTAGGTGATAATATTTATTACTTTGATAGTTTTGGCAATTTACCACCACCTAAAGAACTCGAGCATTACTTTAAATCTGCTAAAAACATATATTACAACTATAAAAGAGAACAACCTGATAACACATTAATATGTGGCCATTTATGTTTGGAATTCCTAGCTAAAAGTATCAGTCACCATTGACATGTCATCCTATACGGTATCATTAACAGGAAAATCGTCCACTTTACGAAGTATCCTTTTTCCAGCGTTACGCTTGCAAAAAGGAAGATTTTGGGAAGCGGCACTGTTGGATTTTACAACTTACAACTCTATTCCCAATGTTACGGAAGGTAAAAATAACTTATTGCATTATTATAAAGGAAAAGATGCCAGTGGGAAGTTTACAGACTTAGAAGTTTGCAGTTTACCCACAGGTTCTTATGAAATTGATCATATTAATGAATTTTTGCAAAATAAAATGGGGAAAGACAATATAACATTAAAAGGTAATAACAATACTATGAAAGCTGAAATTAACTCAAAATATTATATAGATTTTACTCAGGAACAATCAATCGGTGAATTGTTAGGATTTCCCAAAGATAGCCCAATTTTAGAACCAAATCAAACACATTCCGGTAAACAAACTGTAACTATACTAAAAGTTAATAGTATAGATATAACTTGTAACATTATACAGGGAGCTTACAGAGATGGAGCAAATACTCATATAATACATACTTTTTACCCGAGTGTACCTCCAGGATTTAAAATTGTTGAAAAGCCACAAAACCTAGTATATCTGCCGTTGAACACCACTTTCATTTCAGACATCGTGTTGAACGTATTGGATCAAGACGGTAACTTGATAGATTTCCGAGAAGAGCCAATTACAGTTAGATTACATTTAAAATCGACACTTTAATACAAAAATCATGGGTTTATCATTTAAAAGTGGACAGCCTATGGGAAACCGCATTAGTAGCTCTTCAGCTGTGGAGGAGTTAACACGCGAGAACATTCGTTTCTTAGAAAGATTGGTTTAAAATTAACCGATTATGGATATACTGGATATAGCGCAGGGTCCGACATTCGACGAAACACTATGGGAAAAAGAATATCACACCCACAACCCTTACACTTCATCAAAATTGAACAATAACGATGAAATTCGTATTCCTATACAACATCAAGACATTTACACACTACCATGTGAAAGTTACTTGTATATCGAAGGAAAAGTAACAAAAAAGGACGGTACTACTACTGGTACAACAGTTCCATTTATAAATAACCCTATGGCTTTCCTGTTTGATGAAATTAGATATGAAATATCAGGTGTAACAGTTGATTCCACTAAAAAAGTAGGTATTGCAACAACTTTAAAGGGGGTAACATCTATATCACCTAATGAAACCAATTTACTTCAACCGGCTGGATGGGTTTTACCTGAACATGACATAATCACTCCGAATACAAAGGGATATTTTGATTTTCATATTCCATTACGTTTGTTGCTTGGATTTGCTGAAGATTATAGAAAAATAATATTAAATGTTAAACAAGAATTAGTTTTGTTGCGATCTTCTAACGATAAAGACATTATTAAAGCTCCAGATGGTACAACGGATGCAAACCTAGAATGGAAATTAACATTAGACAAAATTGTATGGAGAGTTCCACATGTTAAATTAGCTGACGAACATAGAATGCTACTATTAAGGAAGTTAAAGGCTGATCGTGATATTGTAATTCCTTTTAGAAGTTGGGAATTCCATGAACATCCAAGCTTGCCAACTACAGATCGTCACACTTGGACTGTTAAAACATCTAATTACGTAGAACGAGCCAGGTATATTATATTTGGTTTACAAACAGATAGGAGAGACAGCATCACAAAACATGCAGGCAAATTTGATCATTGCAACTTAAAAAATATTAAAGTTTATTTGAATTCACAATTTTTCCCCTACGACAATTTAAATGTGTCATTCGCTAATAAAAAGTACAGTATATTATACGATATGTATGCGAGATTCCAAAATTCATATTACGGTAAAACAAATACACCTTTACTATCACCAGAAGAATACTTAGATGGTTACACAATAGTTGTAATTGATTGTTCTAAACAAAATGAATCAGTAAAATCATCAAGTGTTGACATAAAGATTGAAATGGAGTTTAATGCAGCTATACCTGCAAATACAACTGCATACTGTTTAATTCTACATGATAAAATTGTAACATACACACCTCTAACTGGAATTGTTAAAAATGTATTATAAAAAACCGGTTTTGTTACATTCCGCGAGTATAAAAGCGGAGCGTGCAGGCCGCTCCTGATCAGTTTGTTGCCTGACGTCGTATGGGTAGCATCATCTTCAATATGGCTTCTACAAGTGGTACAACGGAATGCAATATAGAAAAGGAAATTTCAGAATTTTTGGATATGAATGAACAGCAACACGTCACAAATCAAGAAGAAGAAGAAAAAGGTAAAAAGAAAAAATATTTGTCCAAGAGGAAAAGAAATGTGGAAGAAAATATTTCACCAAATATTTTGATGGAAGTATTTTTAAGAATTTTTTATCCAATCTCTTCAAGTTTGGATAAAAGTGTTTTAATTGGAGTTATGAAATCAACCGACTATTCACCTACAGTAATTTTAACTCACGGAACAAAAATGATTTTGTTTACAGCCAATGCTTGGGAATCTTTTATGAAACACCTCCATTTGTTAGAATGTTACTTTAATAGCAACATGTTTGGCAGGAAAACAAAAGTAGGACTATTGGATTCAGACTTGGAAATTGATATTATTAAACACAGAGGTGAACATCAAATGAGATTCAGAGATACGACCAAACATGACATAAAAATTCAACTGAACAGAGAAGAATTTTTTATTTTAACATGTGCAACTGAACCAATAACAAGATATTTAAGACAGCTAGTATTCTCCAGTTCAATTATTAAAGATTATTTAACAGACACTTTGGACAAACAACCGGATGCACCAATTTTGTATGGACCTGTGGACACTTCAATATTCAACAGAATTCCTCATGAAGTTCAAATGTGGAGACAATTGGAACAATATGTGCAAGAAAAAAATAATTTTGTAAAATCAGATGAAGAAACACATTTCAGTGATGAAAAGGATCAAAGTGATGATAATGACAACAACAAAAATGACCAGATGGAAAGTTAAATAAAGTTTTAAAATTTTTCACAACACTTTACACTTAAATTGGTAAATTTTCAATAAAAAATTCAAAATTTTGTGGGTGTAGGCCTACCGGGGATGGTGCCCACGTTAAATATACACCAACGCGCCTTCAACTGTACGGCCTGGCATAAATACATGCCTACCGTGGTGTGGAAAACAGTTGACCTTCTGACACCGTGATGGATAGACGGGTGACCTTTCAAATGGACATGGAAGAAGAAATCAAGTCCAAGCCGGGTATTATTGAATTTCAGGCGTTTCGTGGTAACGATGATCGGTTTATAATTAAAGAACTCGTATTTTACGATATAGATAAAAATATTCCTTACACATTTTTATTTAAACCACCATGCTCTTTTTCTTCACTAACCACCAAAGCCGCAACAACAAACCGATGGACTTGGAAATATTTTCATCACATCGATTGGTATGACGGTTTTACCAGTTATTCAGACTTGTATCATATTATGCATCAATTTTCAAACAGATTTACTAATATTTACACAAAAGGACTTGAAAAGAAAAGATGGATAGAACAATTTACATCTACTCCAGTTAAAGATGTGCAAATTAATAAAAATTTTAAATTTATTGCTGAAAACATTTGTATTTGCACACAAAGTATGGAACATGAAAGGGACAGGCACTGTGCGTTAAAAAACGCTTTAAAATTAGCAACTTACCTGCAAGATGGAGAAATCGGTGATGGTGGTGGGGGTAACGGCGATTAAAAGCGAGGAGCAGACCGAGACCTGGCACGAGTATTACTCGAGATTCCGAGACGACAACATCTCAGAGCAAGAAGACAGCGAGGACCTCTAGAACAACCATGGCATCCAACCAGTTTCTGCAGTCTTTGGTAGAACAATTCAACGCCCACTCCAAGTCTACAATTTTGCCGGTAAAAAAATGTTCTGAACTCAAGGATGAAAAACATTATATTATACATGCACTGAAGAAAATGGAAACTACTGTCGGCGAAGCAATCTGCTGCAGTCTCAGCGAAGCACCATATACTCCGGGGGATGAAGCAAAATTCCAAATTTACCTTCCGAAGAGATTTGTCCACCTACTACAAAATGAAGATCTACGCTCCATTCAACCGGGATGTCTCTACTTGGTGTCCCACGGATGCAGCGGCAGCAACTCCACCGAGCTTACCATCCACATCGCAGACAAGCAGCAGTGTTAAAAAATAAATAATTTTTTCTTTCTTGTATCTGTTTGTATTTTTTAACTATATATTTTTGTCATGTAATCTTGTTTGTACTGTTTTAAATAAAGATAAAAAAAAAAAAAAAAAAAAAACACAAAAAAAGGCAACATATCAATATGTGAAACAAAAAAAATTTTCACATATTGATATGTTGCCTTTTTTTTAAAAGCTCTGGGGTGACCTTGACCTTTGACCTTTGCACAAATTAAACATAAATTTTTTTCAAACAGCAATGTGTGTGTGTGTGTGGTGTGTGTGTTTTCCCCCACCATTTTGGGTTACCAGCATACAGACTGCAAAGAAGTCCAGTTTAATTGCAACTGTCAAACCATGAGCACCCTATTTGAGCTTTGTGTAAGAAAAATTATTCAAGATCAACAGCTATTGAGCCATACTTTACGTTCCAACGCTCCTCAGCAAATTAAAATTTTTATCAAACAGTACAAGCTAGACAACAGAGGTTACAACACTTTTGGGTGGTACAAGTTTGGTGATGGTACAAAATTTTGTCAAAATTGTGGAAGGGCTGCTGTATCTAACCCAGCACAATTCCTACAAGATGATGGATGTTTACAATCAGGCCATGTAGCTCCAGTTATGAGTTACGAAACACCCAAAGAACTTTGCACAATTTGTTCAATCAATATGTTTAGTTGGAAAAAATTTAACCACCTCCCATCAGACAGCATATAAAGTCCTTCCCCCACCACTATTTCATACTACCTTCAAACAACCATGCTAATATTCATTCCGCCTTTGGACATCACACGGAAAACATCAAGATGGCTCTCACTGTAAAATGCGCAAATTATGAAGAAGTATTTGTAAGAAATCTGCAAGAATTAAACGAAATTGTTGAAGAATTTAAATCACTAATCGAACAGGGATACCGACTAAACATGCAAATTTTTGCATGCAACACAAAATGCACCCATGGCTTCAGGGATGACGAGCCGCCAAGGTCACCATCATCATCAACTTCCTCGGCCTACTCCTCCAGATCGTCCATGAAGACTCAAGCCAGTCCAAACTTGGAATATTTCTCCTGACTAATATTTATATTTTGTTTCCTTACTTTACTTCAATATGCTTATTATTGTATTGTAATAAAAGAATAAAAAAAACCTATCTTGCTACAGTTTTGTAGCAAGATAGGATTTTTTAAAACACAAATTGGATGACCTTGAACAGGTTCTAACATGTACAGGTGTAAACGTAACCACAAATTTTTAAACATTTTTTTTTATTTCCTAATGGTTAACCTTGAAACTTCCCCCACCATTTTTTTTTCCTCTTGGAGACCTGAGAAACAACACCAATGTGTTTCATTACATCTTGATCTTTCAAGCTGCAAACATGGATGTCCCACCACCAATATATGAGGCTGATGTGGCAGGAGGACAGAGGAGGAGATGCCAGCATTTGGATCTAGTGGAGTTGATGGAAAGGAGAATTGAAGAAAGGCAGATCAGGAAGGATACCATCCTAACACAAAAAATTTTAAAATTGGATCTTGTCATGCTTCTGGCCTTACTCATTGCAGTCTTCGTCTACTTGGTCTACGCAGTCATATACTGTCTAAGGTGCACGGAGTGTGCTGACAAGGGAGCCAACTTGCCAGTTTTCAACGCTACTCTTTAAATAAAATTTTCTTTTTTAAAACTCCAAATGGTTGACCTTGAACATGTCTCAACCTGTCTGGTTGTATCATGAAACAGAAAAAAATTTCCTCTAAGCAACCCAACCCAACCCCCACCACCACGATTCCAAAAGAGCAATCCTACATGCAAGTCTGACTTCATTTCCAGCTCAGCTACGCTAGCGGTTACACGATACAATGAAGTGGGAATTACTTGTTGACAGCCTTGAACACCTCAAAGACATTTATCAAAAACTGCACATGTTATTACTTCAACATCCAGGGATGGTAATTAAAATGGATTTGGAATACGACTGTCCAACCATCGACAGTATGGATATACCCGAAGGAGTGGTCCACAATACAGAAGAAGAAACTTGTTGCTGTGAAAGTAGCACTTCAACAACAACAAGCACAAGTCCATCCAGCGCATATGAGGATGAAGGCGGATTTTTGTAAATAAAAATTTAAATTTTTTTTTTAAAACTTCAAATGGTTGACCTTGAACAGGTTTCAACATGTTGAAGAATGTGGATGAAAAATAAGAAAAAATTTTTTTCTATCTGATCACATAACCCCCACCAAATAACTGGGTACCTAGGATGCACGGAGTGACTTGGTCAGTCGCTATTCAACTCTTGCAGTGTGCACATCACACTTTTTCCACTTAATTTCCATAACTGGAGTTCTAAATGAAATATTTAGCTAAAACTTACATATTTGACAAGTTTTAAGCAAAACTAAAAATCGCAAAAAAATTTTTTTTTTTATTTTCAAATGGTTCAAAATTTTACAAGTCCCAAGCTCACCTAAGAAAAAAATTTAAAAAATTATTTTTTTTCATTTAGCTCAAAATTTCACAAGTCCCAAGTTCACCTGAGAAAAAAAATATTTTTTTTTTTATAATGTTTCCAACAAGGACAAACTCGAATGAGTTGTTGGAAAAAAAAAAAATAATTTTTTTTATTTTTTCGCATCTGACCACTTTACCCCCACCACGCGGCTGGTACCCGGACGGCGCGGTGCTGTCCGGTCAGTCGGCGTCCGGCTCCCGCGCGGTGATGACACCACCACCGTCGGCTGTTCGCAATTTTGTTCCCAGTTGGGCTTCTGGTTTCTCCAGTGGGTAAGTGGAAATAAAAATTATTTATTTTTTTTAGTTTTAAGAGTGGGGTTGCTAGGGTTCAGGTCAATGGCCTCTGAGGAATGCCTTACGTCACATTTGGTAGGTTTTTCGGTCTGGTCGCTGGGAAAATAAATTTTTCTTTGCACTTTTGTGGTTTCTCGTGGATTTTCACTCCACAGCCGAATACTAGGAACCACAAGAGTGCAAAGAAAAATTTTTTTGTCTTTCCGCGTGACCTTGACCCTTAATTACGTCAATGACGTCATTATGGTGACGTCAGCGGTGATGACGTCGTCATGACGTCATTTCTATTACGTCATACCTATGACGTCATAGAAATGACGTCATCGATGACGTCACCGATGACGTCATTCGTGACGTCAGTGACCTTGGTGACGTCAGCATTCCTCAGGGGTCATTGACCTGAGCCAGCAGCCCCACTTTGCCACTACTGTCACTGAGGCTGTCAGACGCTACATATCGATATCGGAGGCTGATGAGGAAATATTGGTGGAAGTCTGAAAATATATTATATTCATCTTTTTATCCACAAGTAATTTAAATCTTTCTAAATTATTGTATTTAACCTCTTTTTTAAGTATTAAAGTAAAATTACATTTTAAAACAATCTTATACACTATGCACATATTTTACTGTTCTTAAAACTAATAATATCTGTTAGTAACGTGATTATATAAAACGAGGTGGCCCGTGCGCAATTTGCGCATTTTATGATTCTGTATGAGCGAAACTCACCTACAGTACGTGAATGTTGATTATGAAGTGACAGAAATCTATTTTTGTTTACTATCTGGCTTTTAAAATTCATCTGAAGGTAATCAGCTGTTAAATTACAATTCACATTAAAGAACTTGCAATAAAAGTTGGTCAACACTTTAAAGGGCCCTCTAGAAATAAATCAAAGGCGAGTGGGGCGAAACCCGAAACAACATGACCTTTTTAATTACTATTCGTCACTGCGGTATATCCTAAGCTTTAAAATGACACCTCAATCTTAAAAATCGGTTCAGTAGGTCGAGAGAAAAAGGGACGTAACAGACGAAACTCTTATAGAAATAAGAAGATAGATAAATGTTAATAACTAACGTGAATACATGTACTATGTATTGAAATACTATATTTTCTTGTTTGGATTAACAGTTTAAGTAACAATTTAAAGTATTTTTACATCACTTTAATATATAACTAACTTATACAAACAAATATTTTGTTGATTAAATAATAACAGCCATTGGAAATTCGCTAAGTACGTAGGTTTGCTGCAACGGGTTTTTTTTACCATACATACATTGCAATAAAGAGTTTTAACGGGTAATGTTCATTGCATGAAATTACTTTACAAACGTTATTTTCACCAACCTACATAGTAAATTAGACAACAATGGCTTTTACAACTTGGAATAATAAATTAATAAGAACTGTATATCAGGCTTCAAAAAGCTTTTTGTATGAGCCATGTTCTACATTATGATCCCTAATTGAAACTAATGTGACCATAAATATTAATTAGATATTCAGCATTACTTCCAACACTAACTACCACCTGCTGAACTCGAAGCACGGATTTTAAACGAATTTATAAATAAAGGAAAACAGGGGGCTAACGTATTATAATTGAGTTTCAATTAACAAATAATTTCAAATAAAACTAAATTTTCTATTAGAGACATTTTTTGAAAATTGAGAAAAGTTTTTACATAATTACATAGCTTAGGAAGTTGAAAAAATTATGTTTAATTGGAAAATTTTTGAGAATAGACTTTTATTAAGAGACGTAAAGCATAATACTGTCTTACTGGTTCATACCAAATGACTACACGAAAATCAAATTCAAATATTAGTTGAATTGGAATGATCTCCTGTTAATGAATAAACCAATAAAACAAAAACAAAACATAAATAATAAATATACTACAAACACATATTTTCGTATCATTTGTTGACATGTAGGCCTATCTTTGGTTATAAAATTTTACAATATTGCAAAGAAAGTCGTATATCTTATCACAAGGTCCAAAATATTAAAATTAAAGATTAATTAGTAGGTTTGGTCCAAAAAGACTTGTAGAAAATTTTTACCAAGTAAATTAAATAAGGGCGAAAGAAACACATTGAATACGATCGTGACAAAGTTCTAGATTTGAAGTAATTATAAAGTATAATAACGTGATTCAAATATTCTCACCGCACAAACTCATTAACCTCTAGATTTATTTCCCAGTAATGAGCTCTCTTTGACAATAACGAGTCCCAAGGTCCGATGGCTTTAATTATGGGAAGTTGAGGACAAATCGCTAATGTGCCAACTCCAATTGCTGCAACAATTAAGTTATTCCATCCAAAGATCTTAGAAGCATGAAGACTATAGAAATGCAACGTCACTACATATGAAGCTGCAATATCAAAACAAATAACGTTGCAACGTTTTATTATATAATGTTTCAGTGCCACTACGTATGGTGTCACATCGCCACAACTTATGAGAATGCAACTTCACTATAAATGAAGCTACAACATTAAAATATATGTCGTTGCAACGTTTTATTATATTATGTTTCAGTGTCACTACATATGGTGTCTCATAGTCACAACGTATGAGAATGTTGAACATTTCAAATGGCCGCCATATTGAAAATATACAGTGAAAAAATTAATTTTTTCCTAAAAATGATTATTGGAATGATAAAGAGTTCACCAAATATGAACTGAATACAACCCGTTGTTACGAAAATAACAATTATTATGTGAAAAATAATGACGGCTCTGTGAGTAATTAAAGACTTCCGGACACTTTAAATATCATATTTAGATGTGTTTCTAACCCACGAATACTGCCAATTGTTCCAACAAAATATTGGTTTTGAGTTCTGAAACACCCTGTATACTTGCTCAAATACTACTTAATACTCACTTGCAATATCATTTAAATTTACTTCAATATTGATGAAAATAAAAAAGTTGGTCTAATTATATTTTGTCATAGACATTTATAAGAAACGTTCAATACCATGTGCTCTAAAAGGTTTTAGTATTCATCTCCGTTTAATGACATTTACAATTCATAAAAGTCCATTAGGTCAGACGGACTGGACTAAAAGCTCTCTTTGACCTGATATCTTTGACTTGACATATAGCCTTTATTGCCTCATTTGCTTAACTAAATCGTTGGTCTAAGGTTGTTGAAATGTTTAACTAGAAAGACTTAAACTGCAAAATGATATAAAAAATAACAACTATCAATGGCAGTATCGGTTATTTTCAATTTTATATTAAATGTTGTATCTTATATCATTTATTTATTCTTAAATATAAAAAAACTCTATTTGATATATTGCTTAATGTTGATAGATTGTTGTATATCAATGAATTTTATTTAATTAGTTAAACAATATCACTAAAAATCTAGTAGGCATAGTCATTAAGTATGTTGTTAAATGATGTTCAAGGCAAGTTAATATCAGTGTTTTCAAGACTAGTATTTTATTAATAGTTGATTAGGTTTTGTCAAACGCAGAGCGTGAATTATGCAGAACCATCAAGGGAAATCAGAGCTTATGCCAGCAACTGTAATAAACATTTGCTTATGCTGTAATGTTAACACATGGTATATTCTATTCAAGTGGATCCTTTGAGAATAAATTAGTAGTTGTTATTTTGAAGTGCATCCATTTACTAAGTTATAAATCTGGGTGCAACGCAATGCTATATTACGGAAGACTTGTGCATGAAAGTCTAGGATGGTTTCTATTCATTTTTGATCCTAAAACCATGGATATTTATGGGATACATAATATTGTAAAGTAAGTTTCGTTAGACCCCTCCAAAGCAAGCATTTTAAAACTTAATACTCCTACGATTAAAAAATAACAAAATTTTACCCGTAATGTTTAAGTTATTATTTGTTCAAAGTAGGCCTATCAGTAGGCCTACAAGGCTGTACGTACAGGCCGTTGCACGAGACGTGAGACAGTCCAAGCATGGGGGAGGGAAGCAAGTATGCTGGGAGGGGTATGGAGTAGAACCCAGAAATGCCATAACAAGTGGGGGTTTTTATTTACAATTAGTGACTTCCGGTTTGGATAATTTGTTTCTGGTACACCCTGTGCGTTTAAATTGTCAATCGTTAGAGCCTAACTGGTTCAATAATAATAGTACGATATGGTTTCGTGAAACTTTAGTTTTTAAATTTAAAATGAATGTGCAGGTGGTCTGGGACACCCGTTATAAGCAGAATAACTTAGGTAATGATAATATTACCACGTACAAGGGTTTTTTTTAAAGAGTCACTAATTAATTTTATAATTATATTGGAAAAGTCATTAGTAACAATTACTGTAAGCCTGATTTAACCCTGTAACAAATTACATAACCAGATATAAATAATAACTTTATTTAATCTACTTTCTACTACCCAAAACAAGGCTAATGTTCAATATCATATTAAAGTCTGGTATATTTGTAAATGAGCATAATCTACACGATGTACAGCAAAACATGTTATTTATGCCTTATTTTTATCTTCATTTGAAACATTCCATTTGCATACGTAATGTAAAACTTTGGTAACTCAAAAGAACTTGAATATATTAAACCACGTGCCTTATTATAAATATAGTTTATATTTCTTATAGTTTCTTAACTATAAGAAAAACAATGCTAAATAAAAATAAATGGCTAAAATAAGAAACTACCATAAAAAATACATTGGGAGAAGTGAGGGGAAGAGAAGTTTCTTTTGAGTATAAGGTGAGTTACTCGAAAGGTAAAAGTATGCTGATCTCTACAGCTACAACTCTCGTTGCATCATCTGCATACAAATATAATTTAATTTATTGCATGAAAATCGGTCCGATAGAATCACCGTTTGGACAAGAAATAATTTAATAAATTCTTTTAATATGTAAGATTTCATTTCCTAAATAATACCTCCACATGTATGCTTTTTATTAAGAATGAACAGTATGTCCTTGATATACTTTTATAAATAGTTTTTTTTTTTTTTTTAACTTCAACTCATACCTGAGTATTGGACTGCTATGATGAATTCCACCCTGTGAAACAGGATCAGGATCTTAGCCCTCTAAACGGCTTTGGGCTTTCACGCAGGGACGCAGACCATTGTAGAAGGAAAACAAAGAGAAGTAATTCTCAAATGGATTTCTTCTCCACACGTGGACGAACCAAACTCTTCATGCGTCTTTAATGAATACAAATGAGTCTTATATTAAATGTTTCTTTCGGTTATTTCAGTGCCTTAATATTTTTATTCAGGAAGTTTTTACAATAGGCAATAATTCGATTGACGGCATGCACCATTTTATTATTTATAGACGTTTATCTAGTAACGTTTCTTATGTCTCTTGTTAAGATCTTTACTGGGAAATTATTCCTCGATGTTATTCTACAATGGTAACTAAGACCACAGAAAAAGGAAACTATCGTTTCATTTTTCTGTGTTAAGACTTAATTAAATTCATAAAAAATATGTTTTCCAAAATCATATGAAATTTGATAACCAACTAGATTTAAGAGGGAAGAAAATTTTATTGCATTTTAGTTTAGACAATTCATTTTTATTATTTATCATAATGTTTTAAGACCTTCAACTTGTTATAATTTGATAGATAATTTGGTTAAATACACAAAAGATTTTCATTAGTAGTTCACTTGCATCAAAATACATTTGATCTGATTCAATGAATCAGACGTACGTCATTAAAAAAAAACGTGGGGTCATTAAGATGTAGTACGTCATTAAAAACATGGCTTTCGGTAATTTTTTATAAATTTCAGCTTCTACGGTTACTAAATACTTAACACAACCAAATGTTTAATATAAGTTTTAAAGAAATAATGCAACTTTTTTAATTTCTCGAGCGAGGATTTAACAAATATAAATATACAATAAGATATTGCACGTTAAACTAAATAATTCAATTAATCTCAGGTGCCAAACAAGATGGAAGGATCAGTGCTGATTTCTGCAGTAAGTGAGCTGAGTGGTGATTTCCCTTGGTAGTGTTGCATAATTCTGAGGTGTTTTGATACGGTTTGCAAACCATTTTTGGTTGCTACATGTAATCTGTGAATATTATTCACCCATATATCTGCCAAGAATAAATGAATATTCATAAAAGATGAATTTGTTATTGTTCTATATTGGGCACGCTTTGACCGTTATCTAAGTATATTCAGTTTCTAAACATAGGGCCTTAATAAATTTCTAAAATACATATTGAGTATTACATTTAATATTGGTTATTATATGCTAATCCTAAACTATAGAAAACCTGTAGATGTTGGGTTTAATTATTGTAACTAGAAGCTTCATAATTTTCATCCAAAACTCCTTTTTCAATCCCTCTTTTAGGTCTGTTTATTACATTATTTATTTTTACATTCAACCATTAGTATCTAAGCTTATCATCTTGACTGTTGACTTATTTCATTTTGTTGATATTTTAAAACGCGTCTGGGTTATAATAAGATTTATAGAACATATTAAATTTGATAGAACTAGTACTTATTTATTTGATTTACAACTATTTCACCCAAAGAAAAAAGATACCTAAACTAATTAGAAAATGTGAGTTCAGTAGTTGAATTCACTAATCTTGTAAATTGTCAAAGGGGTTTGATCCTTTCACTTGTGAAGGTTTAATCAAAGAGGGAGCCAGTTTACAATCTTTTTCTAAAAAGAATTCTCATAAAAAATAAGAGATATAAGCGTTCTTTATGTATAAGGAAATTTACAAAGAAAAATAACTTTATGGAGTCCCAAAATATTTATGCTATATTTCGCCTATGGTTTATTTAGATTTCTCAAAATAATACTTTCGATTTGTTCGCATTATAATATCTCAACGAGAATCTTAAAATAGCCCCATTTTTCTTCTAAAATTTCAATTAACCAACATTCATTTAAAACATTTTTGAAGTGCCGTTTAAATTTAGTTTTATAAATGTATATTTTTGTTTACAGTTAGGGCTACTAATAATGTAATTAATTAAACTATGAGGACCCTTGTTCTTCGCGTATGGGGATAAACGGCAACATAAGCCAGATAATCCTAGTTCCGCGCTATAAAAAATAAATAAATAAAAATAATGCATGTATCAAATTACACATTTTAACTACATAGAAAAAGTTTTTAAGCTTTTATTTGTTTTTCATTAAAAATATTTTATTAACAGTAGGTAATTTTTAAAAATATTATTATTTTAGTAAATAAATCTTTTTGTTGCTGTTTGTTTATACAAAATATATCTTTCTAGTATTTATAACCTATTTGAAAATATTTCATAAATAACATAGTGTATTATATTTAGTGCAGTTACAGTACAACAGGCAGAATATAGTTTTCCTAAGAAATGCTTACTCTATGTCTGACAACAAACCCAAGCACCGTTTAACATAGCCTTAAGCACCGTTATTTACAGTCTACAATGCATTTCTTATGGGAAATTAAATGATTACGTCTCATTACTTTATTATTTTACAGAATAACTCCAGAACCGAACTTGACCTTGCAAATTACGCCTAATATCTACTGTGAAAGTTTGAAGTTGATCTCAGGCGTCTGGGGAACGTAATGGTCGGTCAATGAAATCGGGATTTATCACTACACTGAGCGACCAACAGTCATGTATGAGGATTTCACTCCTCTTCGATCCGTTCATCCAATAAAAACCCGGTATTAGCTTGCTCTTTAATTTTAATTTTTATTCACACAAACCGTTTCGGAGATTTTTACATTTTAGCGAATTTCCCTGTAGGGAATACGCTATTACGGTGGTAGCCAGAGACCTCTTTACTTTTTTTCATTTTGAGGTCCCCAGAAACCAAGAGCACCATCTGTTTATTTTCTTATATGAAATTTTTATTTTCTCCGTGGTACTGATAACATTTGAAGGGGACATTAGATTTTGATGCAATTTGGTATGAAGGTGTAAGACCAGGTCTATTTTCATGAGTTCGTGAACCAGCATTGTCGGGTTATGGGAACGGGGTTTTATGGGGTTTCACAGGGGTCAAAAATGGGGTTTTGGCATTTTCAAACCTTAATTTTTAAAATTAATCAATTTCAACTGAAGCCATTTAAAAGAGCTTAAAAAGCAAATAATTTGTTATTTTGAATTTTTATCTTAGCATAACTTGTTTTTGGGAAAATCCAAAAATGCGTTTTCCATGTTATTCTTAAGGGAAATCAAGAAAATCCTATATCTAGCTTATTTATTGACATAACATAATCAAATTCGATATGTACATTATATAGATATGGTTTAACTTATACTTGCTTACAAACCCTTATGGCGGCAAACCTACATACTCACCCCCATGGGGTTTATGGGAAAAATAAAAACTGCCAGAGCTTGATACAATTTTGTGCTTACATTCACCAATTATTTATTAACCTACATTTTCTAACAACACCCAATGGCAGCAAACCTACATACTCGATCCTGTGGTGTTTTATGGCGAAAGTAAATAATCTGAAATTCCATTGGAAATTCGTTGAGTACGCAGGTCTGCTGCGACGGGGGTATTTACATTTTCCAGTGTATATAAGTAAATGTATACAAAACTTTTAAGTTTTATCATCAAACAATTATACTTGGCAATCCAGCTTGGGACAGTTTCATAGTGTTTGGACATAAACCGCCACTCCGCAGCGGCGCTATTTCAGCCCGTGTTATCGCAGGTCCGGTTTATATTCATTACGTGTTGTGGAGTGAGCGCTGCATTTCAGCTGCTCCCAGATAAAACACGTCATGGTCGTTATCACCGGTGGTAACTCTCTGTGTGATGAGAGAAGTTACCCCACCCTCTCATAAACATTGTAGATTTAAAATATTTAAATATTTTACTACTTTATAATATAAAAAGTATATGCGCACCTAATGTTTTACGGTACCAGATATGCATATTTGTCGAATTTTCACTTAAAATACAGTGGTTTATTTAGTTATGCATGCTATTTATCAAATAAAAATTATTACCATGTATTGTTGCAAGTAAAAAAATATATGTTTAAATTGAAAGAATGACGAGAATTAAAAAAAAGCATTTGAATAAAATAATTAAAAACAAAAAAGGATACTTTCTGATTATGATACCAAAATTGCACATATTCATTGATAAGTTATATTGTTTAGCCAGAAATTTTGTGGAACTATACAACATATGTAAAAAAGTCTAATTTTTTTATATTTTGTGAACAAGTTGTATGATTATCTCACTCACTGATTTGTTTCATGTTCACATCGTATTAGGATAAGGTCACAAGAGAAATGTCCAACCTCCAATTAGACCACTAATGTAATATTACATTGATCAAAGAAGTACAGTATAGTTAGATTGTCAAAGAAAGTAAATTGTCAAAGGGATCTCATTCCTCCTCAGTGAAAGTTCCTCCTAATAAGACCAGTAACAAGATTAAGAGCTTACATTGTATACCTTGTTTGAAAGTTTTACTTTGGAAATCCAAAATCATGAGATAAAAAAACATTTTTAAGGTTTTTTATTTAATCGTAATTTCTTAAAAGCATATTCGGAAAATTACTTAAAATAAAGTTAAGAAGGTGTATTATTGGAAAATTTACAAAGTCATTAGTTTATTAAATCTAATTAGCAATGAAAAGTATAATACACGTATATGGAATGCATTCATGAAGGAGTGTAGAAAATAAGAAACTTGGGAAAGATCGCACTAAGCCTCTGCAATGTTATTTACTTTATTTATTCTGTGCAATATTTTTTTCAATTAATTTCATACCGACTTACTACACCCGAAGAAAATATGCCAGAGCTAAAATGAGTCTCCTCCAAGATGTCAATCCTGTAACGTAAGTTTTTTATGGCCTCGTTGGGGGTGAGGTAGCAACTAGAAAACCTTTTACTTTTGACCGAACCCAAACGACCCCTTGGTCTGTGCGCACACACTTGTGGCATGTTGTTCACCCAGAAACGTAATCCTAAAATCCAGCACAGAAACGCTACTCAGTAGCATCAATAAGTATCCAATCAAGTAAAAAGACATCTACAAAAGTTATTATATTAAATGTTAATAACTTTTTAATAAAACCTGGTGATAACATTGTTAATGTCATATAGTTCAGCAATGCTGTCATATATATACAACTGTCCTTCATGTGATAAGTAGAAAATGTGGTACCACAAATTATGTGGGAGACACAGAAATATAATATTCTCTCGGCCATTCATCAGAGATAGCATGGCACACATTAACTGTGTTATCACATTGTACATCGTGAAGGGACGTGAAGTGTCACCTCGTAGTTAACACAAATAAACGTATGGTAAAACGTAAAACTTACCTAAAGATTTAAAGGTAAAAATGTAAATTGTTTAGGGGTTTGCTTAATTTATTATTTTTCAATTAATTTACATTTTTCCCTTTAGTATTTAAAGTAAAAATCTTTTCTCGCACATTGCTTATGTAATTAGTTTGAAGGTTTTTTATGGGTAGCGGCAGAACTACCTGATGGTTTTCATGTATCCATATTATGAAACCCGTTTGATGGTAGGTTGTGGCGATGGGCTTGTTCTCAAAGCCACTTTACCCCATTTTGGTTGCAATTAATTTCTTTCCTTGCTTAGCAAAGGCGATTTCGCAGACACTTCAATGTACGTCTTCGAGGACTGTTCCATTTGCACTTACAACCTTAAAAAATACAAAAGTTAAAAAACTTAAGGATTAAACCATGCTAATCATCGTACATTCTCAGAACCAAGAACTGACTTGGTGGATGACGACAAAATAAACTAGACAGTATGGGCTAGTTATCACGAGGCTTGCCTCACTCTTTCGGTGTTGTCTGGAGTTTTGGACTCTGGTGGACCTGTAACGTCCTTTGGGCTGTTTTTCTCACTTGAAATAGTTTTCCCAAGTTAACAAATAAAATAATGTATAAAGGGGGGGGGGGGTAGTCGTTATTAACCCACAATAAAATGTCTTCGAAAACGCCGTTGGGTTGGAAAAACCCACATTTTAAAATCGTCTCAAAGATAAATGCACGATGCTCACGGGCTGCTTACTTTATGTTCCATGGCATCTAAAATGGGATAGAGGGGCCTTGAGAACTAGCCTCTCAACATAACTCACACACCAAAGGGTTTCAAGACTGTAGCCATATAAAAACCATCAGGAGTTTCGGTCACTCCCTATATTAGCTATCTTGAAGTCTGGAAGGAAGCTAAAGTTACATTTGCATACAAGGTACCGGTACTGAATTCAATCTCTTAATCTTGTTACTGATTATTTTACTAAAAGGTACCTTCTCCCTCGAAGAAAGAAATCCCTTTGAAAATTTATTTTCTTTGAATATCTAACTTATAGTACTTTTTATCAATGTACTTTAACATCAGTAAACTAATTTTAAGTTAAAGTCTTATATGGAAGCTTTTTACTTTTAAGGGTGTAAGTAAGAAGTTAAAAAAAGCACACAAAATGGTTAGTTGTGGCCTGAAGATTTTATATTACCGATAGTTTTACACATAATTGTATGCTGATATCAACCTATTAATGAATTAAAGTAATCAGCAAAATAATATAAGCCTGGCTGCTAGAAATAACAGATAATTTTTGACAATTATTAAGACAATGTCATCGAGAAGACGCTAGAGGGGGAGGGGCTCTGGGCCCGTTTGACACTTGCGGGTCTTTTTTTATAAGATTAAGATCTACATGAGAATGGAAACTAAAAAATAACTACCAGAAGACCTGAGTGGTCTACACGGCTAGACCAGGTAGGTCTATTTTAAAGTATCCAAATAAAAAGAAGTATTGAGAATAAATCAGAAGGACAGTAATAAGATTAATCAGAAAAAAAGTTAGAAGCTATTGATTCTATACTGAGGAATTTAGCAGATATTTTCTCCTAGCATTATTTTTCTAGAGGCTGAGTCAGACACTAAGGATTAAATGGAAATCGGTGTGGGTAAATACATTTTCCTACTCGTCATCGAAAAAATATATAACTAATACTTTATAGTTTTAAACAATTATTTCAAATCTGACTCCATTTTACATTACATATCGTGTAGATTTTGTATGAATTTATAAATTTTGAATTAGAAAAATAGAGCGAACATGAAACAATTTTAAGATGCCAAGCATGCAGATCTGTGTATATCACATTTTACCTTGAAGTGTAGCAGGGGGATTTAAATATTTTATTTTAATATAAAAATGTACAATGTTTATGAGAGGGTGGAGTAGCGCTACTCATCACACAGAGAGTTACCACCGGTGATAACGACCATGACGTGTTTTATCATGGAGCAGCTGAAATGCAGCGCTCACTCCACAACACATAATGAATATACACCAGACCTGCGATAACACGGGCTGAAATAGCGCGGCTGCAAACACTGTGAAACTGTCTAAACTGAAGTAAAAAAGTAAGAGTTGACAAAATAATTGTAGTTTATTTAAAGGTTGTTTTATGAATTTCTTTATATAACGAGTGCCTTAAAGGCTGAATACATGATCTTGATCTTACTGAAAGTTGATAACCTCCTTTTTGCCACATTAAGTTTATGTAGTAGCTTTGCATGATCATTTGTCTAATTTTAAATAGGTTTATTAAAATGATAACCTCTTCAAAAATTATTAAAAGGAAAATCAGGTACAATAATAAATCTTGGTTACATTGCAATATGCGTTATTATATGCGTTTGAATATACTAAGGTGATATTATATTTTCTTTCTAAGGATATATAATCACCTATATTAATAAATTGTATATAATCGTATTTAATAATATATAAATCGTAGGGCTTTTAGCTAATGGAGACCAGCAATTAACTGATAGTTCTCCTCGCCTGAAATTCTTGCAACTTTTGTATTCTATGCAGGTGGACCAACGGCTTAACGTGACTGCCGAACCACGTGAGCGGCCGAACGATCTTTTTATCCCCAAGCCGGGATTTGAACCCGGGCCCGCTGGGAGATAACCCAGAGCTCTACCACTGAGCTATGGCCGCTTCATACCTTAGAAAAGAATGTATTGTTATCGAAGTTATAAAACTTGTAAGAAACTAAATTCTCATTTAATAGCTGTAGATTTAAAATGGTAAAACCAAAAAATGGAAGCCACGGTGAAAGTAAAAAATGTAAAGGTATGTTGAATGATTTAAAAGTATTCATTTAAAGACTATTATTTACTTAAAAGCTATGTCATTCCTAACGATAGATTGCAGTTTTACGAAAAATACAATTAAATACACTTCAGCTTTTCAGTTTTAGTCATCGCAAGAAAATTATCAGCATAAAAATATTTTAGGCTGTCTGATTGAAAACAATTCAGCATGTCTGGTTGTCGGCACTCATTCCATTGCATATAGAAAGCCCATGACGTATTTAGCTATTCTGTTCCATTCCATTATCTGATTGGTTGTAACCCCTAAACATAATTTGGGTCATTTGATACACTTTGCAAAAGATTTATATTTGGCCCGAAATTCGTTAATGACTGTCAAAAAAGAAGTACTGTATAATACATCACTGATTACAGTTTTAGTTCCTTAATTAATTTATGAATGATACATTTGTTAACCCAAGAGAAAGGCTTATTATGTCAATATGAAAAAAAAAAAACATTTATAATGTTTTAACTTAACGAAGTCTAGCCGTAATTTAAACGTGTTGTTACAATTTTAAATGTGTGTTACGTGTGTTACGCCACTGTAAAAACTAATGTAACAATGTTCAATAATTTGAGAAGGAAAAATATGTTTACCTGTAACACTCCCTACATTAGTTTATAAAATGGAATATCATACTTTAATTTCAAACAGTTCCACATGCAAATTATTTAATCAAACAAAAGCGTTGTAATAAATCCAATCTAAAAAGTATACCTATATTTTTCTTACACGAGATAATTTTTTCTATAAATATTATGCACATGCCGTATCTTCTTTGTACATTAGACTATCTTTTCTTTGGTAACCAGCATAATCACCATAATTGTTTTTCATATCGATCGCACCGAATGAAATACAAGCTCCTGGTAAGTAACGTACTCCAAAAGTTTGAGATGATTATTATAAGAAATAAATTTTCTTTCTTTTTATCAATATAGGTTCAAACAGAGTGAACGGCAATAAATAACTAATGAGGTGCTGTATCAGTATGTGCAGTCACGTTGACAGATTCCTTGTAGCAGGTTCACAACTTGTAACTAGGTTGATAAGATGAGCTGTTAATTCTGTTATTGGCTCCTTTGAAGGAACTTTATCTCACAAAGTAAATTATACCCCTAGGAAATTTGAGTTAAGAATGTTATATCTAACATCTAACTGGGTTTATAGAGAGAATTTAAGTACAAATTAAAACTAAATTAATATAAATCTATGTGGTGAGATATTACCCCTAAAGAAGTGTGCCTTCTTGCAACGCTGTATCATCTCAAAGCCATCTGTTTTTGAAATAATTAAAATGGAACAATTTTGGAGCATATAATATGACTTTTTAACCTCTCAATAAATACAGATTTTGATTATTGCAATCGTAGCTTACTAAGAAGCACTACTAGTAAGTATGTTGCTAAGTAGCGGGTAAGAATAAAAAATATCTTGTAATAAATTTGTATGATTTACAATTATTTAAAACAATTATTAGAGTAAATCTACTTTGTGTTTTTACACTGTTACCCAGATATTATTTATTAATTCTGACATATACAAAAGAAATATTTTGTAATGTAACAGTGGAAAATAGTGCACTATTTTTAGAAATTACTGAGTTTTCCGATTAAAACCACCAGATCAACTTAAAACAAGAGTACAACAAATGGTAAAACAGCAGGAAAATGTAATATTTTCAGATATTTCTGTGTTCCATATTCGAAAGATTTTGGTATTTTTTTGCCGAAATACGTAACATCTCAAAATACCAAAATGTGAGAATAATGTTACATTATTGAACTAAGGCAGCAAATTCCTATGGATTCAATAATAATATAAATAAGTTGAAGCATTAAAAGGAAAATAATATTTACAATTTTTAAAAGTGTAAAGTAAAATTTTAGATCTAGTTACACTCCGAGCTTCTTAATATTATACTAATATATAATATTAATAATTATTATTATTTATAAGCTAAGAGATGTATCTTTGATTTGTATGATATACTGATTTTTTTCTAGCAATAAAATTTTACAGGATAAATTGACGAAAATGTTCAGAGATATGTTAAGCGTTGTTTAGTGAACAATATACAACGCAAGCAATCAAAACGCATAAGTCAAATCAAATTGGGTCTTAACAAATTAAAAGTATAAAATTTTTATCTAACAAACACTTTTATTTTCAAATTATATGTAGGATGTTTTTGATTGGGTATTGGCTTATACGGATCCCTGTATAAGGATCAGTGAATGGTGAACTATTTTGCCCATTAACTATGCTCAGAGGTTAATTAGTCTTTTATGGTAATCATAATAGTTGTATAATCACTCCTTAAGTTTTTGAATACCAGTATATAGCTATGTACTACTCGGAGGACCATGAATAAGTTCTAGTTTTGGGAATCCGGAGTAAAATGTAGTTCACAACATCTGTTTGATATCCCTGTAGTATTCTGCCCTTGCAGCACTGTTATCTCGCTTTCGCAGACGAACGCAGTTACGAATTTTTGCCTCCGGTTTACTGTTACATCCTGTTTCACAACACCATTTTTTATTGAGTAAAATAATAAACTACTTTATAAACTCGGTGTGAGAAAAGTATTTACTGCTTTCAAAAAATCTGTCCTTCTACACCTATAAATCTACCTATAAATACTACCTATAAATGTAGGCATTTATAGGCCTACAGCTTAAAACCTACTTTTCAATAACAAATTAGAATTATTGATGCTATACGAATATTTTAGCTGGGTACTCGTATTAATATTGTTTGTAGAAAATTATTAAAAGTTTATTGTTAAAGCAATCGTACTATGTACAGCCTTGACTTTAACATTTTTATATGAAAACCATACTATTCAACGTTATTAAATGTTATTTAAACTCTAAAGTTAAAGCAATCTAAGAATACCACATTAATTGAAATTTAAATAACCTTTTTTTTGGTTCAGCTAAATATAAATTATATAGCAATAAGATTTTTGGTTAATGCTCTTTTTTAGTAAATTTTAAGCAAAAGTTTATGACTGAAATATGAAACAAAGACTGTTTGGGACTATGTAACTATTGGAAGTTAAATGTAAATATCGGAGATATTAATTTTAACGTTTTAATCGTGATTTTTTCATCTAGGATCAGGATTAGTAAAAAGAAAAGCTAGTATTTTACCTGAATTAGTAGATAAAATGGGCAAACATTTACCAAAAGAGTTTACCAAATCACGAAGAGATCTCGCGGAAAAGCATATTTATTGTCTTTAACACAGACGTTAGTTCAAGCTAAAAAATCACCAATTAACTTTGTTAATACAAAGTAAAAAATCAATTTAAAGCTCTATGTGTGTTTTTGAGACAAAAATGACAGATACTATAGCAATTCTTCCACGAAAATTAAATAAATACTGTAATACTTTTTTCCCAGTTTATAGTGTCAGTTTCTGTGAAAGTTTTAGTCAATATAGTTATGGAATTTAGATTAAAGTAAACAATTAATAATGAATTGTGTGTTTGATTGATGACAAAGAAATTGATTTGGACGAATTGATTGTTTTGGTATTTGCATGATAATACGATTGATATTTTCTATTATTGTCAACCTATTGGATTGTGTAGTACGGTATTTTCGAATAACAATTAAAATATTTAATCATAACTAGTTTTAAAAAGAAGACTCTGAATTATTGCACAATGGATATAAAAGACAATTCAATGAAAACTATTAATTAGACCTTTTCTATTCAGATGAAACAATATGTAAGCCAAAATACAAATAGTAAATTAATCTTTATTTTTTATTAAAATGTAAAAAAAATTAGTCATGCTGGTTGTATGGGATATTTAACAGGCTATTAGGAAAAAAACCAATAGAATATATGAGAACTAACATGTAAAGAGACATGTAAAAGTGTGAAATTTTTCATCTGACAAATGCCAGAAAAACTGATAAAGCTCGTACAATGTACGAAGATTACAGAGGGATTTCCCAGGAGCCGAGTATCTGACTGTGATAATCTAGCAACTGAAGAGTAGTAGGTGGAAAAAAATTAGAATCAGGGAAAAAGGGATGGACTCAACAGTGTCAAAGAGCATCTATGATTACATCCTAACTGATATTATAAACATAAAAGTATTGTTATTTTTATATTGTTCTCCATTCTTACTCTTAGAATGTTTTCGTACTGATATTTCATCAAGGCTTATAACCCACTTCTGCATTAAAAAAAATCTTAAATTCTTATTAATGTTCTTATCGCGGATGTCTTATAAATATAACGTTTCGTATGATGGTAAAATTTATACAAAGCAGTGTTGTACAGAGGGTGAGTGAACGATGCCAACAATCTGATTTTGAAATAAAATGAGTCTGCTGTTTGTTTAAATGAAAAAAACCTCACACGCCAAAATTGGAATTAAAATAAAATTGAAAATGTACAATGTTTGTACCTTGTACAGTGAGTAACATTCACTTCATTACTTCGCGTTATCGTTCGGCCGCTCTCGTGGTTCGGAAGTCACGTTAAGCCGTTGGTCCTCCTGCATAGAAAACAAAAAAGTGCAGGCATTTCAGGCGAGGAGAACTATCAGTTAATTGCTGATCTCCCTCCACTAAAAGCCATACGATATTATTATTATTACTTCTTTAATAGAAATAGACGATATAAAAAACTTCTAAGCCAATTAATAATTATGATAGTGAATTTTTTTCATTTTGCCATTGGCAACAGCCATGAGAATTTTAAAAGCTTGAATTATATACGATTTCAATACAAAAAATTACATCATTATTGTTTTAAATTTCGTTTGTTTCATAATAACGGTTTTCCTCTTATCTATTTGGAAAAATCAATGGTGTTTATTTAAAATATGTGTACACTTTATGGTATTCTTATCTACTATAAAAAAAATCTTCAAAGAATTTTTAAACTAATACATTTTATAACAGTTGAATTCTTTGAAATAGATTTTGATCACGTTTTATTTTTGTTAATTAAACCCATCCAACCCCACACGAGTGTATTCTCATGGCAGGCACAAAGTAAATCCCTGTTGATTGAATCTCTTTCGCAGGGTTCTGTTACCCGTTATTAATTTCCCTTGTGATTTGTGTTATCTTGTCAAAACATTTTCAATTTGATGGCAGGTCTCTTGCTAGGAAGATCGATCTATGAACACCCTTAATTAACAATTAAAATTTGTAAGGTTAAGTAATGCATTTTATTAGATTTTTACTGCAAATCAACGTTGTTCAGTTATTATAGTATTTGAAATAAACAAAATTAAAATGATCTTTCAGTGTTTTTACGTTGAACTTAATTAATTTAAAATTCTTTACCTTTTCTTAAGATTTGTTTAATTGTCATAATTCTTGATAATTGTTATACGAATTATAATTTTTTAATAATATAAATACAACATAATAATCTCATTTATGAGATCTAAACACAATTTAAAATTTCATTTAATTAAAATAAATTAAAATATAAACATTAAACTATTATAGGCCCTGATATTTTAAAATAATAATTATTTTTTCCTTATATAAAAATATTTGTAATTATAGTAACTAAAACTGTTAAATCGTAAAAAATATTTTTTCATACAAGGAAATTTTATTAGACTAAAATATATGGATCCATTAAATTAAAATGTTAAATGATGTAGTAAAACCAGCTAAACAAACTAAATAATTTACAAAATGTAGCCTGGTGAAGAGGATAAGTAGTATGTGCTCTCAGTGACATTTCTTTGTGACATTTGAAAATGTCAAACCCCAGAATATCTACAAGTTATTGTAGCTATTTTTTATTCTCGTTTAGTGAGACAAAACCTTCTCGTTTCCAAACCGTAACCAGTTTAAAGTAAATACATTTAATTTTCATGTTTTAATATAGTTATAAATTATAAATTATAAATTATAAATCCTGAAATAACGCACACCAATATATTAGGGCGGTAATTTTTTAATGTAATTTAACAAAACCAATAAATATTACATGTTTTTTTATGACCTTCCAAAATTTTTTGTGCAATAGTAATTCTAAAATATCATGTTGGTTATTGAAAGGCTGCTAAAATTCTTAAGTTTCAGACCCTACATAGCAGTAGGATTCTACTTTGAGCATACATGTTTTACCTATTTAAATTCCTTCATCACATTACAAAATTCTTTCAATTTGCAATAGTAAGATTAATTTTAGTTTTGAGTTTAATTTTACCATGGATCTGGTATAAAATACAGCGGAAAACTTTATTTTTTTAGCAACTGAATTTGAATTAAATTCCGATAAGTGTTATTCTTTCTTACTAAACTATATTCAAAAAAAAATATGAAAATTAATCATTCGTTCTAAATAATTTTAACAATATTTTGAACGATTCACTGTCGTATTGTCAATACAAAATTTCTATCAAAATGTGATATTTCGTTTATGTTGCGATGGGTGAAGTAGTTTCCGAAACTAAAACTCATTGGTAAATAAATGGATTCCCAAACAGAATTGTTGTAACGGTTTTTTACCCGATTGTATTTGGCTATTCCCACAGTGGCCCAAGCCATGTTAAGCTCAGTGGCTACACAGTTCACGGTTGGCTACAGACACAAAAAGCATTTTTAATTCGTCAACCGCCACCACATCTATGCCGCACGAATACCTCAATGATATTCATTTATTTTGTTCGTTTTACTACGTTCCATGCCTTAACATTCGTGTTATAAATTGAAGATTATTGTTGTTCATTAAAGATTCTAAGGTTTTCAGACCTATTAGAAAAGTTTAAAAGTTTTGTCATGATTTTGCCAATCAACGTGTGCTAGATTACGAAGACATTTTTAAGGATTTTATTTACTGGCCGTGATGACTTTCAATGTGGGACAATAACTGTCTGGGTAGTCAAGTGATTATAGTGCTCGCCTTTGAATCCAAAGGTTGCTGGTTCGATCCTGAGAATGGTGAGTAGCCTTTTAAAGGTTCGATTCCGGAAACCGCGTTGCCATTTGTTATTAGGCTATTAATTAATGATGCTTTCTAACATATGGTCAATGTTACACAGTAACAAGCCTGGGGTGATGACCGTTCCCCATCAAAACGTTTAAAAATAGACAAACAAAATTAAATAAAATAACAAATTTTCTCTTGTAAACATCTTTTGAGCCATGCTACCCAGAGAGGACGATTATTGAAACTGCGTCGAGCGATAGTGACGTACAGCGAAACACAAAGATTTGGATAAAAAAATCACCAAAACCATTTCCTAAGGATAAACATCCTAGTAGTGTAATGAGGGGCACCAACCCCGTAGTATAATGTTTTAAACTTCCAGATTCGTTCTGTATGTGATGGTTGGGAGGGGAAGGGTTAGCTGGTACACTCAACACTAAGCTCGATGAGATCAATTAACCTCTTTTTTCTCCTATATGTTTACCTTCACCAACCAAAAGGAAAAGGTTCTTATCAGAAACATTTTACTGTTACAAACTATAATTCCAAGTTCATGAACTTATTTTAAATTGGCTTATATCCGTCGCAAATGTATTCAAGTTGTACACTTCATGAATAGTGAATCTTACAAATTCAAGTTTGAGGGAAATAAATGTTTTTTGCACGACTTTAAAAATTCCCTTTTTAATACATGGTAATATATATATATATATATATATATATATATATTCTGTTTTTTTTATATGGGGCATATACCATAGAATAAAAAATTACGTATATTTTGATGAGATAAAATTTGTCAGAGTAATTAAACTAGCTATGGTTTGAACCCTGTCAAAATCATTCATTTCGATTTTACTTTGAGTTAAAACTTCTTTGTCACACAGCTTACAAATCTGTATGTCATTTTCTAGACTTTAAGAACATACATTTATAAATAACTTTAACGAATTCTTCGAATGCAATTTCATCCCGTCATCAAAGGTTATTCCCTTTCTGAGTATTCTGAGTATGTATTTCAATTACCGTTTTCAGTTTGTAGACGTTTCTACGAACCTTTAATTTTATATCAGCGAGCTATCACAGTCAGCCCGGGGGAAATTCACCCTAGCAACCCCGTTCACATGTGACAACTCTATCAGAGATCCTGTCTAACGTCTCCGAATCCGCTGAAATATGTTGCCACTGCTGCTAAAAGCCATCTGAATAATAGGTGTTACTGCTTTCCTGCATTTGGGATAGATTTATAATTTACAGAAATTTAATTCTAACTAGACGATTTTCTCTTTCTATGTTCTCGTAAACTGTCGTCAATAAACAAGTTTTGAGCATAATAAGCCAATATATATTTTAAATATGTTTTTCAAAATACTTAGCTTTTTAACTAATCATACAAACACAGCAGTGGAAGATATATTTATCTCTCGACTGTTTTACATTATATTTTTTGTGTATTTTGCTTAGTTTAACGCGTTAATTTTTTGGTTTCTAAATACAGTCGATTTTAACAGTAATTAATTATAAATTTCCCTGAAATCATGTTGCTTGTCTAATAATAATTTATAATGAAAAATAAGGAGAATCTAAGTCATTTTTGTGCTGGGACATGTATATTTAATAAAAAATGTTCAGAGACAATGGAGTTAAAATTTTTTTCAATGTGAAAAAAAAATCTAATCTCAATCAGAAAATCTAATTTGTCTTGTGGGAAAATCTAACTATCAATCATCGTTATTTCCAAAACTGTTAGGATTTGGGTACTACAAACTAAATTGTAAAATAGTCTACAAACACGTACTAAAGTTACGAGAAGAATAAAAAATGTAGTAAAGAGTGGGGATTTGTATTTAAAGTTAGTTTCGCCTGTTCGGCAAATGTGTATTCTTGTAAACTATGTAAACTTACATTGAAATTAATGCCAATCGATAGAGTGTAACCAATTCATTCATAGCACAATTGTTTTTGGTTATGAATTAATTCTGAAATTTTAAAAGGAATGTATGGGTGGTCTGGGACACCCGGTATATTTTTACGGAAACATAAATATTGTTAATTGTAGTGTTGATGGTAGAAATATTATAACATTAAATGTAAAAATTACATAGCGTTTAAGAAGTTAAAAAGTGGAAATTATTGTTCGATACAGTTGTCGCAAAATTTAATTTAACTTCCACGTCATAAAATTTTGGGGAACTGAAACAAATTTTTAATTCAAATTGATATGTTTAAGTAAGATTTGAAGTAATTTGTTATCTACAACATGAAGGGTAAATTTACTATTTCCCCTTTAAATTGCGAAGTGATTCCCGGAATCCCGGCAGGGAGTCTCCAAGTTACTTTTGCCGGCTTAAAGCCGCAAGCTACACTAACCCTGTATGTTGATCCTGGTTGTTTGTCAGGGGCAGCGGAGTTAGCCGATCCTTCCCGAACCCATCCGACAGTCGGCGGAAACTCCCGAACGCTGACAACTGTTGAATATGTCAACGCAAACAAGCTCCCCTTCAGTGTCGCGCGGCTCGCTGTCAACGCAGGACATATGTGGACCCACGGGACCCTCTGTCGTAGTGCGCGGTCGTGCTCGAGACTCCTTGTCTGTGGTAGTATCATGTAATGCATGATGATTCCCCTCGGTTTGATGATCTACTGCGTCGTTACCGTCGTGCGATTCGTATAAAATCATCCACGTCGGAATGTCACAACCTCTTTGGTCGACTTTGGTGGTTTTGAGCTTCTTACAGAAAGGTAAACGAGCATTGAATACATATATAAGGTAGTATATCTATTATTCCATAAACACATAAGTTACAGCACTTACTACTTTATAACTACATGAAACCACAAAAAATCATACAACCTATGGAAATTGAAACAAAATTTATAGCATAGCCTATGAGGATATAACAGTACATAAGACTAATTTAATATACGTAAGGAAGAACGGGTCACTTACGTAGATCTTTACGTGTTTGTTTTTGTGGTTTGGGTCTGTATTCCTTGAGATAACATAATTCATGATGTAAAGAAGTAGGCTACTCTATGATAGACATTGATCTATAATCAGCTGGTATTTTTATTCTAAACGAAGTTCTTCGTAATTTACTGTAACTAGTGCACGAGTTGTTCGACATCGAGCAATTTATTTTGATACAATACAAAAGTGAAACTTAGTTGTAAGTCAATGACATCCGACCAATACAAACTTGTGAATATCAGTGACCACCAAACACTACAACTGTAAGTTAACAGATAGATGTTAAAAATGATCAAACCAATCTCAATGTTATTTTAATGGGAAAATTTCAAAATTAAATTTGTGGATAGCACCCTTATTTTATGCCGATTCTCTTCAATTTTTGGAGGAAACAACTACAGACCTAGCCCTATCGAATGACAAAAAAATTTGAATATCGGTTGAAAATTTTAGGAGGAGTTCTCAACACAAAAAACCTTAGATTAATGAATAAGTATAGATTTACAACGTTTGAGGCTTTTGTAACGTTTGGGCATTTTGTAATGAAATTGGTTAGATTTTAAAGAGTTGAATGACAAAATCAAACAACATTGATTATCGAGGTATACTTGCAACAGACGGATAAACAATACAAGTGGAATCTAGTAAAACCTCTTTGTGCTGGTTGTGTTTAAACTCACATGTATCAAAAGTTTGCTAAGATCAATTTTATTATTAGTTCTATAATTTTTTATAAAACAAAGAAAACATTAATAAACAGTTCTATGTAATGCGTCTGAATAGATCAACCCATGATTCTAATGACAATAATGTGACCTATAACCATGTGACATTGCATGCCATTATCCTCTTCATTAAAATGAACGGTAGTGTTAATTATGATGTCAGTGACTTTGATATTAATGCATTTGTTGCTTTTTTCACTAGTTCATTTGCTAATAGTATAATTTGTATGTTTGTCATTATTTTTATCGAACTGATGGAATATAGACCACAATTATATGCATTATTGCTATTTTATATAATTAACAACAGCGAATTATAACAATATATTTTCTCTAAATTTACGTAATTCATTTCTTATGGGACTTGAGAGAGGAATCAAAAACTTTTTAAAGTAAATAAATATTATTTTCAACATTTTATTATTATATTTACAATTACAATAAATCAAAAACATACATAGTATAAATAGTATAAATACATACATTAATGTTTTATTGTAATTTTAGCTATAAACGATTTACATAGTATAAATTTAAGGGGTTTAATAGAATTTTAAAACTAAAAATATTGTGCATTTTTAGCGTATTAGCATATAACATTTATATCTACTATTCTTACTATTCTTCTAACAATTAGTTTTTTATTAGCTTTAAAAAACTCAATAGACTATTAGCAAGTTAAAAAATAGTTCACTTTCAGCGAGACCATAAAAAACAGTTTTTAATCAGTTGAGGAAAAATGTTAATTGCTATTTTTAAATCACATGGATAAAACCAGCTCCATATGCAATTTATCTGTTACTTCTATATTGCTGGAGCAGAGGGTAGAAATATCTTGAGAACTGTTGCTGTCCGACCCCAAGCCAAACTCCGTTAACTAATAATGTTGTTAGGCAATCAAGTTAATGTGGCCAAGCCTCAAAGCCTTAACTTTGTGAATAACTTGTGAATTTGCATATTGCGCTCTGTGTCGGAGTAAACCCAATGTTAATTTTGCATGAATTGTTTGTATTGAAAAACAATCTCTTAATGTAGTTTTGAATATGACTAAATCAAAAAAGGGATCTGACGTGTTTTTTCTAACTTTTTATGATGTTCATGGTGATTGTTTCATGCTTAATTTTAAATTTATAAAATTACCATATGCATGTTTTATTTTGGTTTGATAAGGAAAACATGCATATGGTAATAATAACTTGCATATGGTTATAATTTTATCTTGATATTTTTTCACTGAAAAATAAAATACTTTTGAGATAGTTTTTTTTTCAGTTTGTGACCTCCAAAAATAAAAAGAAAACCGTAGAATTGAAATTTAAACTTATTATAGTGATTGAATTAAGTTTTCAAAGAATTATTAGTTAAAAACAATATCGTAACGTAATAGTTTGATACTATGCAATTTTGCGAGTAATATACCCAGTAAATCTGCCTTTCTCTGAAACAAGTTTAATATTATGTTCTTAGAGATATTTGTATTTTTATAATAAGCACATTTGAAAGTATTTCATCAATTAACTTTATCTTTTCATCCAAGATGTAAGATAATCGTATGCTTTTGTTAAATATATGTGAGCAGCAATAATAAATTAAAATGTAGCTCCACATATTATAATACGTAAAATTGAAATTGAAATATAAAATAACAAATCAAGATTAAAATTTGAAATAACATAATTAAGAATGGCAAAAGGTTAATTTTGTTTCTTTACTTGTGGGAAATTCAACAAAAGGAGTTGGGGATACGTGAAAATAAACAAGCATGCCTGGTTAAACATCATTATCTTGCGCGATTGCACAAGAACAAAAACCACCCGCCACAGTTTACATACATTTAAACCGAGCATCTTAATTTAACTTTATACTGCGCCACAAAATTTTAATTTTGCTAAATGTTGCATGTATTATATTCTTGTTTTATAATACCTCAACGTTATAGTGAAATTAATTTTAATCTTTTTACTAAACCAGATCTTTTGTGTTATAAAAACCTTAACAACTAATTAAGCAGATTTTAGCAGCATTTTGCAATAAAATGTACAACCATCCAAAGTTCTAAACCATTATTAATCCTATAGATTTTAATGACGAATTCAATGCTCTAAATTTAATTTACTTACATGATTTTACTGAAAACTTTTTATATCTGCATTAAATCAAAGTCCCAGGAGGGATCTAAGAGTTGCATGAAGTACCAACTCCAATAATTGTTATACAGTAGTTTGGATGATAACAGACCTGTTTCATCGATAGCATTGTTTATTGTCAGAACGAGGCTTCTGGCCCTTCTCATGATATCTGTCCAGAATCCATGAATTGTTTGGTTCTTGTTTTTTCAATTTAAAACCATATCATGCCATATTTTGAACGGAAAACTTTAGATTTTTGAAATTTCAGATATTGGAAAATGGCTGCAATTTTTGAAATCTCTTATGGTACACCTTGATTTCATGACAGATGATGATTACAGAATGAAATTAAAGACTTTTTAACTCTTGGTCTTTTTCATTAGTTTGGCCAAAGCTGCTAGGAGTGCTTAATTGTTGTGATGAAATTGCAAAGTTTATATTTTTTATCTGAATTCATAGTTTCATCTGTCATGGAGTTTTCCGTAAGTATTATAGTTACGAGATAATAATAGTGGCCGTTTTGAGAGGATCACCCTGAATCCATAAAAACACATTACGATAAAACAAATTACACATCCCTAACAACATTAATAGAACTCTTTTCTTATCACATAGAGTAGCTTTGATCCATGTAACTTCAACTAATGGTTTCCTCCTCGACAGAGGAAAGGATTATTATTCAATACTTAACTTGATACTCCGTGCTCTATCAATCCGTCGGCAGCATATAATTTCATAACGGACAGAAATTCTTAAATGATTTATCAGCTCAAATATAAGGTATAACATGTATCAATGGCGTACAAGGAACTTTATTTAACTTGTAAAACTATATTTTTATTTGACATTTGATAAATTTACAAGGTTTTAGTTTTGTTTAATAGTTAAAAACCATCAGTTTATCGTATGTTTTAATATAGTAGACTTAAACGTTTCCATTAATAATCCTTAACTTTCACCATAACCCTATCTTCTTAAATATCATCCTAAATAAGTCCTATAGCCTTAAGTTGTCAATACATAGGGCTTACAAATTACGGTAAACATATTATGAATTGTGTGAACAAGAATATATCTTCACATAGATTGCAACGAACGTACCGGGCTTAGAGAATAATCAAACCTGCCACAATAATGTAAATTAACAAAAATTTAAAATGAGATCGATTCTCCTCCAAGAACTTTAAATACCATCAAATATACAAGTTTATGAAAAAAAACTTTAATTAATTTATTGACGCCCGCGACATACTTAAAACCCAAATCAAGCAGATCTAGAAAGACCACAGGTTAAAAAAAATGGATGTTACCATTTTTGCAGATATTTTCTTTTTTTTAATTTTGTACTATTTTAATTTTTTAAAGTTCTTATGAAGGCTACCAATTGGCTTAGTATGTAATTTTTAATTATTGTTATACAATCCTTGGTGATATCGTTTTTAACGTTTTCATAATCATGGTATACCAAAGGAAATTTTTTATATCAGCTTTTATTTTTTAAACCCAAATCCCTTAGGGAATAGTTGAACAATTGGTCGTATATTTTCTATCGACGCAGCTCTAAATTAAATCATTCGAAACCTAATAATGTTGAAGAAAGGACTCAAAGCTAATGAACCTTTTCGGCTATTTTATAAGTCGTTTCGCCGTACAAATAACCTTGAGTGGACTAACCAGCTTGTCAATATCCTGGGCCTCGGTGATCCTAATGTGAGGCTCTGATCAAATCCAGTTATTGGACTTAGCGTGACTTTAAACATTCTGGCTTAAAAAGTCAATCCTATTAAAAACTAAACCGCTTCTAGAACGGTTACGAGGAACATTGTTTTATATTGAATGAGAATAAAGTATTTTTTATATAATGAAAATGGAGCATTTTGTATTGTTTGGTTTCATTTGTTGTATAGTGTTGTATTTCTTTATTTTCATTACTTATTAAGTTAAGTGAAAGTGTAAAGTGCAAAAAAAGTGAGTGATTGTGAAGGCTCTCTCCTCTCTCAGACTTGTGGTCTTTTTGGGGGGTTTCCAATATTGTATGATTAATTTTATCATGTTTTGTACTTGCTTCATTTTTTAAATAATTATCTGAATCTGAATTTCACATAATAAAAAAATGAAAATAGCAAAATAATATGTTTTTTGCTGTATTTTAAACTCGATAAGTACAAATTCGTAATTATTGTTTAGTCATATTTATTTTTAATGTTAATAATATAAACTGCACAAGGCCAATGAGGTTCATCAGTTAGAGGTTTTCAGGTTTGGGATACGAGGAACGAAAAATGCATCGTTAAAATATCTAATATCAAAATTTTAATCAAATGCGTATTATTACAGTATGTAACACCAGTTTTCTACATTGATGTAATCTATCAGTATGTTTTAAAATGCCATTATTTAAACCTAGTTAACCTATGTTTTAGGCTCTTCAATATTTATAAACCTAACAGACTGAAACAGTGAGTTTTCCGTTAAAATAACATTTCCTTGTTATAAAATACAATGATAATTTATCTTTCTTAAATGATCATTAAGAAGAGAAAATAAAGGAATTCCGAGTACGGTGCATTCTTTGTAGTAATTTTATGCTCTTAAGTAAACTGTTTTCAGCCATTTAATTTCAAAGCAATAATTGTCAACTCGTTAAAAATATTTATAACATATTTTTTAAAATTATTACATAAAACTGGGCATAAAAATTTTAATGTAATAACGATACTTTTGATTTATTCTAATGATTTTAAAATAAATAACTCCCCCCATTATACCGTTTTTTTTTTTCAATCTGTACTTTGAGCTCTGGCATTTAAAATTTACTTCAGTTATATCTACGACTAAATGACAACAATAAATTTGGGTTTTTAACGAATTTGGCCAACCCCTTAGGGAGCGTGGGACCATGAAGCCGTAGGCGAGTTATATAATATTTATATTCAAGAAGAAAGATGTATAGTTTTTAGAAGCATTTTAGAGTTTTGGTGGCAAGTATTGGATAGTGTATCATCGGATACGTGGGATCGTCGTGGTGTTGTGTAAGAGGTCTTCCCGATTAGCACCACAAGAGCAAATGGATATACATGAAGTTATCCAAATATACATATATAAAAATACTTCTGAAGCATTAAATAAAGGTATTTTTTTGTACAAGAAACCTTCTAACATAGTATCCATACGATACTATATGACTCTAATATATACTTTAATATATATTATTAAAGTTCATAAATAGTTTTACATGAGTAGGAAAAAACTATACATGAAATTATAACATGTTATTTTTAAAGAACATTTTTTACAAAAACGTATTGAGATTTTTTAAAAATTGTTATGAAATTTTTTTACGAAAACCTAGGTTTAACTCGTTTTTGGAGCAGTTTCCTGACGAAATGTTGATCTAAAAAGTGAAGATAGAATTCGTAAAAAATTCAATTCTTAAACGTTATGGTTTCTAAAAAATAAAAATAAAATTGTATTAATTAAGAGTATATCATCTTATCTATACTTATTTAATACGCTAAGGGGTTTTTTTTTGTGTTGTGAACTCCTCCTACAATTCTCAACCGATTTTCAAGTTTTCAGTGTCGTTGGATAGGGCTTGATCTGTAGCTGTTTCCGCTTAAAATTGATGAGAAAATTACCTAAAATAAGAGTGCTATCCACAAATTAAATTTGAAATTTTCCCATTAGAATAATATTGAAATTGGTTTGAACATTATAAACATCTGTTAACGCACAGCTGTAGTTTATGGTGATCACTAAGCTAGTAAGATTCACTATATTATCATGGTCGGATGTCTTTAATTTAGAACGAAATGTAATTTTTGTATTGTATAAAATTGCTAATTGCTAATTGTATATAATTGTATAAATTGCTCGATGTCGATCAACAAGTGCACTAGTTCCACTTATTCCACAAAAATAAAATAAAACACTGTTTAATATGGTCCTTGTAACTTCCGCGTTTGGGGAAACCGAAATTCCAGCCAAATGGATGTAGGGAAACTGAAACTCGCTTCATAATTCACAAACGCTGAAAACTTTTGGCCGATATCGTTTCAATAAAACACGGTCTCAGTTAATGAACTAATTGATTTCTCAGAAACCATTCTAGACTCTCAATGCCAGATTTATTACATAGTTTTTTAACTTTTTGTATTATTTGGCATGTTAATATCATACTTTTTGGTATATGAACTTACTTTTTGGTGATTAGTGTTATTACTATCTAATATTTGTATTGTGTTTTTAAACACAAAATATGCATGATTGCCTGGTTTATCAATATTCTATATATAAAAATATTTAAATTTTTCCATCGTCGACACACTCTTACGAAAAAATATAAGTAAAAATATTTTATTTCTAATAAACGGTATCAGTTAACTGACACATACTTTCTCCCAACAATATAAAAAAGATGTTAAAAGCTTCAAACATTAATGTCTTGATGACTCAGTCGGATAGCTACCGGTTGAGCAGCGCTCGTTTGACCCTACGCGCGTCTGTGACTTTTAACAACGTTCTGCGTTTACCGCTAAACGAAAAATTGAATTTTCTCCGCAACCACTTGAAGTAGAGCAATAATTTAAAATACTGGATTATTTAGTTTTTGGAGCTTGATTTAATGGTGATAAGTAAAATTTATTTCAAGACAACAGCTATTTTGAAAATCCAAAAAAATTGATTTTTGAAACACTTTTTATTCCATAACCTTTGAACGCGCATTTTCTCGGAGATGCGGGTGGTGTCATTTTATTCAACATTTTAAGCTTAATAAACCACAAAATTTTAATCAAAATCGTTAGAGCCGTTTTTGAGAAATTTTGATTTTTGACGATGTTTGAGGGTTTTTGGGGGTAAAATACCCTTAAAAATAAAAAATGAAAAAAAATGAAAAAAAACGCCTGGAATTATAGTGGAGATGGACCTATGTACCAAATTTCATTAAAATCGGACCATTAGGGAATTCTCTAGCTCTGTTTACATCCTGACACACACACACACACACACACACACACACACACACACACACACACACACACACACAGACATCACTCCGAAAACCACTTTTTTGGACTCAGGGGGAACCAAAATGGATAAATCCACCAACAACTCAAATTCGAAAATTTTGACGAAAACAATACTTTCTCCATATACTATGGTATAGAGGGAGAAAGTAAAAATAAGGAATTTGCAGTAATGTTAGATTATAAAATATTTTTAAATATTTTTTTGTAATAATAGTGATTTTATTTAACTATAGATGTCTTGAAGTTTTATTTCGCATTTTTTTTTTTTTTTTTTTTTTTTTGCTTTAAACAATAAAAACTTACCTTGTTATATTATGTTAATTATTATTAAAACTCTTTAAAAAAAATGAATATAATTAACAATTTTTCAATACCTTACATATTTAATCTCCCTCGTTATTTATTGTTGGTAGACTATATCTTTGATTACGCTACTGAAAACGAAAACTTGACCTTTTGTACAACTTTTTCCACAAATGACTAGTGAGGGTAATCGATATTAGAAAAAAAACACTGTGGAAAAAATACCACATTTGGACAATCACAAACACAAAATTAGCATTAAATGTATTATATAATACTTTAAATTAGGAAATTACCATAAACATTTTTCACTTCATAATTTTAAAGTCAGAAATCCAAAATTTTCCTTACAACGTGAAATGATTAAACTTTCCCTTACGGAGTATTAATGCGTAGTCACCGATACACAAGTTGTTGCGAAAGTATTTTGGAAGTAACATTCTTGAATCTTAAACTTACATTCCTAAGGCCTCATCGGAATTTCATATCATAAAACTGTTCCTGTTAAATTTTACAATAAAAAATTCTTTGAGTTTAATCTACTGTATATTAAATAAATATATCTTGAAAACTATGATTTCATTGTGCAAATGGCATTGTTATACATCAGGTGGTTTATATATCCGTCCCTTGAAATTGTGAGTTTGGTAAGGGGACATTTATATTTTAATAACAAGAGCACTAAGCTATAACCTAAAGAATTTTTTATTTCGTTTTTCTCACTCTGATCTGGGTGTGCTTGTGACGCCCTCTTATTTATTTATAACCCTCCCTAACACATTTATACCCTACCTTTTAATGTATACACGTTTATTGTATAATTGTTGATCCACTTCTTACCTATAATACATTGGTATACGTAATCTGGCTTAGATAAAAAGTCCCTCAAGTTGGATTTCTAATATACTTTCAAAACGGGAATGTTACTCATATGTATACCTTTCATGTGTACTGGGTTTAGATTCACAAAGGCGTGGTTGTGAAAGGAATGAATGCGTAACTAGCTCAATTTCTCTTCAAAAAATATTTATTATGATTTTAAATAGTCTTCAGGTAAGTGAAAGGTTGTCAGTAACGATATTTATATGTTGCTTTTACTATAATTTACTATAAGTTACTGTAATTTAAAGCTTGATAACAGTTCGGTGTTTTGGAAATCAGTAGGCCTATATAAATAAGATAAAAATATTATTTTTAAATGTTTTAACAGATTGTTTGCTTCCAAATAATGCATCTTGGTTTTAATTTTTATTTTATAATGTTATAATGTGTAACTCTAAAGTGAGGAATTGAACCTTTATTTGTAATAAGCTATGCTCACACTTCGAAGAATCAATTGATCAAAAATGTGAGGAGCCCAACAGGAAGAAAGCTGAAAAAAGAACTACAACAACTAGTGTTGGAAAATCTAATATCCAAGCTGACGAAATTGCAGGCCCTGATTCAACGAAAGAAGTGGAGATGTACAAAAGACATTCTATCTGTATTTGATTATTAGTAATGCTTGATGATTGTCAGTAGTGTGTTTTGGTTACACCTAGACCGGAAGTCGTGACATCCGCCCGATCAGCTGCTACCGGGCAGCTGGCGCCAGCTGCCATGCCATATAGCTTCCGGTGGGGGTTAAAGGGTATATATGAGATGCTGTAGTTATATGTTATGCCATATAGGTTGGGGTGGAGATGGCGATAGTGTTGGCGTTAGGGTGAAGTGAATTTGGGCATAAAGTGGGGTTGAACTAAAAGTGCGCATAAATTAAAAGTTAGTTCAAAATTGAAATTCGTCGGTGTTAACGAAACTCTAACAGTTGAACAAAAATTAAGAGTTAGTTCAAAATTGAAATTCAAACTTATAACTGGGATGTGGAAAATATGTTAAGGTCATCCAGAGTAAGTTTTTAAAAATCCTATCCAACTACCACCAGAAATAGTTCAAAGTTAAACTAGTTGGTGATAGTGGGATAATTCATCCGTGCCATGGGAGAGGTGTTTATCGTTTGAAAGTTGGCGATCGAATGAGAAGCGCCGCCTAGGGAGAGGGCTTATAAAATGGCAACCTTCCCCCACCACCCCTTCCCCCACTCCTTTAGACCAATAACCGGTCGCCGACTCTATGTGGTGAAACTGAACTAGACATGGCGGCCGCCATGGATAATTCTAACCTCAAACCTTAGTTTTGCATTGGTGAGCATGCGCCACCCCCACTCCTTTACCTTTCTTTTATATTTTAAAAACCGAACAGATGTCCGGGCAGCTGCCCCTACGGGCAGGTGTTGGGGGCAGAGATGTTGAAATATTGGGGTGGAGATGGCGATAGCGTTGGCGGTCGGTTGAACTGAATTTGCGAATAAAGTAACTAGGGTTGAACTAAAAGTGCACATAAATTAAAAGTTAGTTGAAAACTGAAATTTGACGGTGTTAACAAAACTCTTAATAGTTAAACAAAACTAAAAGTTAGTTTAAAACTGAAATTCAAATTTATAAATGGGATCTGGAAAGTATGTCAAGGTCATCCAGAGTAAGTTTTAAAAAAGCCTACCCAACTACCACCAGAAATAGTTCTAAGTTCAACTAGTTAGTGATAGTAGGATAGGTTGAAGTAACTTTTGAATTTTATTAGTGAACATACAATTAATGTGCAACAGCAGAGTTTAAACAAGTTGAACTTTTGTGATGAATTACAGAGTTGTAAATGCAAACACCGACGACGATGAGAAGGTAAATGCAGAGTCCCCAGATGATGTATTTGAAAAGCTTGAACAAATGTAACATTTCGAGTTGGTTTTCCCGTTCCATTTCCAATCGTTTAATTTCCAATTTCAATTTATCCTCTTCCATTCTAGTTACGAAGGGAACTTCATCCATCATGATTGTGTTAGTGTTTGAAATTTTAAAACAAGTGATGTTGATAGTTCAGAAGTCGAAGACGGAATGAGAAGTGAAAGGGAGAAATGTTAGTTAAATAAAGAAGTGGTGGGGGAAAGATGTTGCTCTTAATTATTACCATCAGTAGTGTCAGATGGTGCAGGAGTTAGATTTAGTAAACTGTCTTCGTCCGAACTTTCAACCTTATCACAAATAGGACAATCGTATGTTATTTCCAAATTCATTTTGATGGTTGTAAAATTATCTACAAGTTCTTGTAAAATATTAAAAATGTCTTGTAACTCTTCTTTAGAGTTTATTTCAAAACTAGAATTCATTCGGGCCAATGGAGAGTTGTTCATTGTTGGAGAGTCGGTGATGGAATGAGGATCGGCGCATAGGGAGGGGGCTTATATAATGGTGACCTTGAGCAGGCGTCTAGGGAGGGGGCTTTTATATAGGGAACCTTGAGCTTATGATTGAATAAAACGTTTAGTTCTTCTTCTCCGTCTTTTAATTCAATTATTTGAACCGAAGTAGTTGTTTCATCTTCTTCACTTGATGAAGAAAACAATTCACCAGGATTTAAATATTGAACTACAATTCTGAACCATCTTATAGGATATTCGTCAATGACAGAAAGTAAGTTTTGAAACAATTCTTCCATCTCCTCCCTCTCAGTTATTATATGTTCCAACTTGATAAATTTTGCTTCCATGTTGTTAGTTAGAATGTTGGAAGTGAAATGATTTAATATTGAATTTAATATTATATAAAAATTACAACCGGTAGTGGGGGAAATCTCAAGGTCATCCAATTGAAGTTTTAAAAAAGAATGTAAAACTGAAATTACACATTTGATGGTTCTACAGGATCGGAATACCAATCTGATCTGTATTTACATCTTTTTATCATATGTGTACAAAAATCATCTTGATGAGACTTGGTGCGTTGACAATGAGCAAGATCTAGAGGGTGAAATTTGAAACATCTTTGAGGACAACATGTATGAAAATATCTTGATTTGTAAAATTTGAAAGTTCGCAATTCCGGTGGCGGTAGTTGTTTTGTTTTGCATTTGCAATAACAAGATCCGAAGAATTCACATTTAGTACAAGCAAACCCATCCACCATCATTGGTCCTAATCTGTACATTGTTGTTCACAACAGTAACGAGGTTTGTACTTGTATTTTTGCTCTTCCATGTTGATGCTGCGGAGTCCAGTGAAAGAATAAGAGTGTATAGTGTTGAATAGCGAGTTTTATGTACTGTGAAAAGTGGTGGGGGTAATTTCAAGGTCATCCAAATGGAGTTTTAAAAAATTATACCTTACTAATGTAAGGAATGTTGATACTTAAGAAGTTTGTTTCTCTTTGTTTTCTTCAGACTTTTTATCTTTCTCAGCTTTAGCCATAGCAACTAGTTCTTCTATTGATAGCGGATGTACTTCAGGAAATTTCAAAATTAATTTAGCTTGGTATCCTTCTTTAGCTAATACATCTATATCTTTAGTCATTTGTTCAACAGTGTTGTAATCTTTTCCATAGATTTTTCCATCAAGTTGAATCATCATTCTGTACAACATTTTCTTAAATAGGTCTTGTCGTGGTGAGAGCTGAGAAGCAAATGATTATTTATTCAAGTATCACATCCTTTTTATTAACTCACATTCAACACGTGATTCTTTAGTTGTAGTTTTGTTTGTCAAAAGTTATTCAACATTGGTAATATTTTTGGAACTTGATGTTATGTTGACCAGTAGGCGATGAAGAAGTTGTAGGTTGTGTAGAAATAAATATTTCATCATCGCAATATTTTGTTTTAGTGAACATCCTTGTATTAGTAGCACTAACATCAACAGTTAAGTGATAACCACCGGTAAGTAAAACTCGCATTTCGTTGGTTAAATCTTCGAGTTGTTCAAAAGTTGTAATGGTGTTGGTATCGTAAGATGCACACTTGACTTTGAGAGACATATTTAGTTTTTTATATTAAGCAATAGAGTGAGCGAGATGTGTACGGTACGAAAGGTAGTCGTAGACTGATGAACTTCACAAGTAGATTTCTGCTTTTATCATCACACAAAATTGGGTCAAGGTCATTCCGTGGAATTTTAAAAAAAGCAACATATTGTAATGTACAAAGACATTACAATATGTTGCTTTTTATTTTTTTGTTTTATATCATATTTATTGAGAAACAATTACAAACAAATATTTACAATGTTATGTACAAACTAATCAATAGTAGGTGTTACATGAATTGTAAGTTCAGTAGAGTTATTTCCACTTGGTCCGTGCGAAACCAAATAGAGTGCGCCGGGTTGAACTACACGAAGATCTTCATTTTGAAGAAGTTGTACAAAACGTGTAGGTAGGAAGATTTGAAACTTCGGTTCGTCACCAACTGTATACGGTGCCTCGCTCAATGTGCAATTAATAGCATCACCTACTGAAGTTTCCATTTTCTTGATCGTATGAATGATGTAATGTTTTTCTTCTTTTAGTTCAGAACATTTCTTCGTAGGTAGAATTGATGATTTAGAATGAGCGTTGAACTGATCGACCAAATTTTGAAGTAAGTTCTGCGATGCCATCTTGATGTTATTGTTAATTTTCTTGTAAATAAGAAGGTCCGTTGGAGATGTTGTCTCTTCGGAGGTTCGAGTAATACTCATGCTGCGTCATGGTAGCGCTCTCACTTTTATAATCGACACTACCCCCACCACTTTTTTGAAGGAAACTATTCAAGCGGTAGGCATTCTTTAAAGCGCACTGCGACCTTCGATGTTTAAAACTTTTTGATGAAATACAAAGTTCGTTGAAGTAGCATTGGAAATCTTTATCAATTATTGCATTAATCACTTCGTTGCTTGTAAATGATTGTATCCAATTTGCTTTTTCCAATCCTCTTGTGTAGATAATTTTAAACTCTTTGCAATAATGATTCATAATGTGCGGCATCATGTTATAATTAATGAAACCTTCATCCCATCTTAAGTTGTGAAAATGTTTGTTCAACCATTTGTTTGTAACTTTCGCTTTAGTTGTTAGTCTATTAAATGGTACTGGAGGTTTGAACAAATAATGATAAACTACTGATGTGTTCATGTCCAAGATTACTAATTCTTTAATAATAAAATTACCATCATTTCCTCGGAAAGCTTGAAATTCAATTATACCTCTTTTAACTTCCATTATGTGTGGTGCATTAGAAAACGAAACCCGTTTATTCATGATGAAGTCTTATTAACAACTGACTTAAAAATTGAATGAGCCGACGTTTATAACAGACAGGATTGTTCTTCTTCTTTCACTTCTTGTGCCACTTCATCGATATTAAAATTGGTGTGATAGTTGTTTAATTGTCTCCACATTTCAACTTCTTGAGGTATTCTATTAAAGATTGAAGTATCCACGGGACCGTATAAAATTGGAACAAAAGGTTGTTTGTCCAATGTATCAATTAGATAGTCTTTAATTATTGCACTTGAAAATATTAGTTGTTTCAAATATCTGGTGACGAAACCGGTAGTACAACTTAAAGTGTAAAATTCTTCTTTAGTAAAATATAATTTAACATTGTGGGTAGTTAAATCTCTGAAGCGAACAATTTGTCCTCCACGATGTTTTACTATATCAACTTCAATATTTGATTCCAATAAACTTAATCTTGTTCTTCTTCCAAATGTGTTGTTACTTAAATAGCACTCCAAAAGATGTAAATGTTTCATGAGAGATTCCCAAGTAGTTTCACTGAAAGTAACCATTTTGTTTCCATGATTTAAAATAACAATTGGTGAATAATCCATTGATTTTAAAATTCCAACTGATATACTTTTTGTCATGCATGAAGAAATTGGGTAGATAATCCGAAGAAATACTTCTGTTAAAATATTGGTTGTAATGTTAACTTCAACCTTATTCCTTTCTACTTCTTTTTCAGCTTCTTCTTCTTCTCTCTTCTTATGTTTGTTAAACTTTAGGAACTCGTCCATTTCTCGTTCAACTTGTTTTTCTATATCTGAACTATTATCATCCATTAGAGGTGTATTTTCTTCTCCGTTAGTAGAATTCATCTTGCGAATGATGTTTCCCATACGACGGTTGAAGATAGAATGAAGTTTCCACTAATTATTTTCTCGCTTTTATATTTTTCGTAAAATCCTTGAAATTTATACAATTACATAATTGTTTGTTTTCAACTTGTCTTTCACAAATGAAATTCTAACCTCAAAAATTGAAGCAGATAATTCTAACCTCAAAAATTTGCAGTCGTTGTACAATTCTTCTTAAAGTACATTCTTCACAATTCCGGTCAGCGGTGTGTAAGTAACTATTTTATCATGTAGAATTAGACAGTATGCCGAAGTTCCATCCGCTACTGGTTCTTCAAATTCCATTTCAATTTTTATATCCACACTTGATGATTTTACCGATTCATTTTGTTTTGAACAATCGATTACAATTATTGGAGCCTTGGAATAATACTGGTCAGGTGATAATAGTGGTGTATTAGTTTTTCCATAATATGACGATTGAAATCTTGCATACATATCGTATAAAATGGAAAAACGTTTTTTGCTGAACATGACATTCAAATTGTCATAGGGAAAGAATTGAGAGTTTAGGAAAACTTTACAATTTTTTATTTTACAGTGATCAAATTGACCAGCATTTGCAGTGATAACATCTTTTCGCTTAGTTTGAAAACCGAGTATTATGTACCTTGCTCGTTCCAAGTAAGTTGATGTCTTGACGGTCCATGTTTGTCGTTCTGTCTGAGGTAGTGTAGGGTATTCATGAAATTCCCAACTTCGGAATGGCATCACAATATCACGGTCAGATTTCAACTTTCTCAATAATAGGATTCTATGTTCATCAGCCAATCTTACATGAGGTACTCTCCAAACAACTTTATCCAACTGTAGTTGCCATTCCAGTTTATCTTCCGTAGTTGCAGGGTCTGCAAGTATCAAGTCCTTATTAGTTGAAGATCTGAGTAATACTAATTCTTGTTTGACATTTATTATTACCCATTTGTAATCTTCAGCGAATCCCAAAAGCAATCGTAAAGGTACATGAAAATCAAAGTGACCGTTGGAAGCTGGTGTTATAGTGTCTTTATCGGGGGCAACCCATCCGGCGGTGACTATTGAATTCTTCTCATGCGGTGTTAATGATGTTAATCCTTTCAATGTCGTTGTTAAACCAACCTTTTTTGTTGAATCAACCGTCACTCCTGATATTTCATATCTTATTTCATCAAAAAGATATGCCATCGGGTTATTTATAAAAGGAACTGTTGAAGCGGTTTTTCCATCCAATTTTAATACCCGTCCTTCGATGTACAAGTAACTTTCACACGGTAACGTGTAAATGTCCTGTTGTTGAATGGGGATCCTTATTTCATCGTTATTGTTTAATTTTGATGAAGTGTAAGGGTTGTGCGTGTGATATTCCTTCTCCCATAGTGTTTCGTCGAACGTTGGTCCTTGAGATATATCCAGGATATCCATCGCTGTTAAGTTTCAATCCAATCTTCTGTAGAAAACGAATGTTGTCCGATGTTAACTCTTCCAATGTCGAGGAGCTACTGAGCTCCCGACACTTCCGTTGCGGTTTAAATGATAATCCCATGTTGACTTTTATGTTGCTGCTCTGATATGTATCCGTATAGTAATTGTTTCTCCTCTAAAGTCAACACTATGACCGTCTTGATCCAATATGTTCAGTACGATGTCTGAAATGAAACTGGTGTTTAACGGTAGGTATATCAAGTTTTGTGGCTTCTCAACAATTTTAAAACCGGGAGCCACTGTTGGATAAAATGTATGTAAAATATGTTGATTAACTCCATCTCTATACGATCCGTGTATAATGTTGCACGTGACATCGATACTATTTACTTTCAATATTGTTACAGTTGAATCACCTGAATGAGTAGTTCCAGGAGTTAAGATTTTCTTTTTTGTATCTGTAAATCCAAGTAAACTGCCAATCGACTGTTCCAAGCTGACATCAATATAATATTTTGAAGTTATTTCTGCTTTTAAAGTATTATTGTTTCCTTTAACGGTGATATTGTCTTCTCCGAGTTGTTTCTGTAATATTTGGTTTATATCATCAATTTCATAAGCTCCAGTAGGAAATGTAATTATTTTCAATTCTGAGTATTTTCCTGCAGCATCCTTAGTTTCATAATAATGTAGTAAATTGTTCTTCCCTTCCGTAACATTGGGAATTGAGTTGTAGGTAGTCAAATCAAGTAATGCCGCTTCCCATAATCGTTCCTTGGATAGACGCAATGCTGGGAACAGCGTACTTTTCAATGTGGATGAATTTCCACTCAATGACACTGTATACGATGACATCTTAAAGCTGACTGACACTTTTCGCTAGAAACTCCAAACATAAAAGCCCACATATTTCAGTATTGTTAGGTTGTTCTCTTTTGTAATTGTAAAAAATGTTTTTGGAGTTTCGAAAATAATGTTGAAGTTCTTTTGGCGGTGGTAGATTGCCAAAACTGTCAAAGTAGTAAACGGTTTGTCCGACCTTTTTATAGCATACCCAATGAGTGCCTGGACCATAGGTGGAATCCAAATTTACTATTCCAGTTTCATTTTTCCATATTTTAGTTGGTAATGCATCTTTCATAAAAACTCCTCGAAAGAATGGTATTTTCAAACATTTTACATAATCATTTAGCTGATGATTTGTTAAGGCTTTATTTGGAATTATCAATTGATTCTTCTTATTTAGTACACACGGTATGGTCTTAGGTATAAACCTGCTCCGTTTTTTACCATTTGCCAAACAGAAGTCTTCTTTACACTTGCTTTATGAGTTCTACGACGTCCTTTTTTAATGTTTCCACCTCTTTTGGGAGTGCCTCTCTTTGCAGGTCTTCCTCTGCGACGTTTTCCACCACCTAACTTTGCTTTCGTCTTCATGGCTGTAGTTACTGCCCAAGCCGATGCTTTTTCTGCAATACTTGCGTCACTTGATTTTACTCTTTGCCAAGCTTTTTCCGCTAGAATTTTATCTGCTATTGATCTATTTGTTGAATCTTTATACTTTGAATATGCTATATCGTGTTCTTTGCAAGCTTGATCTAATTTATTAATTCCAGGATCTCCTCTTGCTAAACGTTTTGCCAACTTAGTTCCAGGTCCACAATATTGATAACCTCCGGACAGATGTAATTCGTATGGTAAAGCGTCTATCGCTCGATTCACAACAGCACCAATTGGAATCCGTCTGAGCAGGGATAATGCAGATGATGTTAAACCACGTCCTCTCTTGCCGCTGTCTTGACGACGACTGAGCGATACGGTCTTCATTATGCTGTTTTATGTAACCAACGTCTTCACTCTATGAAATACTTTATGATAATGAATCCTTTTTTGTATATTCCATACTTAAATATTCATAAGTTTTACTAGTATCTATCAATGATTTCATCTTTAATCCATTGGTTTCTCTCAGAATTTTCGATTTTATTGTGTTTCATCGATGTTTTAATTAAATGATTATGCATATCAATAACTACATTACCTACAAGATTCATTACATACTCTATATTAGTAGCATCTTTGTCATGTGTAGGATTATCAAGATTTGTGATACGTTTACCATTACATGTATACAAAGATGGATCGTTTTTAGAGGTTGCTATAACTTGATTAATAGTAGCAACATCATTCGGAGCTATTCCTGCTGATATGTTAGATATTCTTTTATTTTTTCCATCATTTACGTTATTTATTTTATCTAAAACTATAGTTTGTTTTACAACAACACAATCTTGATCATCTTTACCAGATTTAACTTGGGTTAATCGTTTACCTTTACATATAAAATTAATACCAGTAGCTGATAGTTGTGGTACTTGTGTTAAAATAACAGCATCATGTTCTTCCGTGCCTAAACTTATATTTGACAATCTTTTATTTTTTCCATCCCACTTGTCATTTTGTAGTTGTAGTAAGGTAAACTTTTCACTTCCTTGCATAAACTCATCACCTTTCTTTGACACCACCTGATTTTGTTTAACAAAAGCAGATGTTCCTTTCTTCAAGCTTTCATTCATTTGTCTCACGGTAGCAGCATCCGATGGAGTTGAACCATCTTTCAGATTGGACAACACTTTTCCATGACAATCAATAACAGCACCATTATATAAAATACAATTATCTTTAATATATTTTATATTAACACCATCACTTTCTTCTTTAGGATATCCAATATAGTTTATAGTATATTTATAAAAGGAAAATCCATCCTTTTTCTTTTCCGGTATTACAGAGTGCAAATAACGCTTATTGATTGTATCTGTATCATCGGTTGGATCTGCCACATTAGTTATTTTATAATTTAAAGCATTGTACATTTTTCCACTTTTAGTCTTTTGCAACAGTAAAGCGTAATCCATCGCAGATAGCAAATAGCCTTTATTAACAACATCTCCATTGTTGACTGGTTTTGCAACATTAATAACCCTGTGAGATTTTGCATCATACAGTTGGTTGTTGTCGAGTTTTAAACTTGTAGATGTTTCCTCCTTTACTGTCTTTAAATTTGTTGCATCTCCATCTTCTTCTGGATCTTTAACAAACTTTAAACGTTTATTATTTATGTTATAGTCACCTTCGGGTGTTTGCGGTAATCCACTTCTTTTTCTGTTTTCTCCAACTTGCACTCCTAACGCGGAGTATCGTCCGAACTTGTCGACGCTCATGTTAGAACTGACACATTATACACCTGCAACTCTTATATATCCGCGGACAATTATACAATTATGCCGCGATTCCTGAGTTCGTCAATCAGAGCTACCCATTCATTATTTAAATCTGTATGAACAGCTTCCATGGCTTCATGCAATAGTCTCATTCTATCAACCAATTTATTGATGTCGTTGTAGTAAATCACATTTGTATTGTATAGATTTTTCATCAATCCTTTACCAGATGTTGAAGTATCTCCTTTACTCTTTTTACCATGTTGTTCAAGAAGTGATAAATCCATAAGTGATAAAGATTTTCTTTTCAGTGGTTGTCTCACCGCTGGTGCAGTACGTAATGTTGGCAATTTTCGTGGAGGAAACAACTTTTTTATAACGATGTTATATTTTGTTGCACGTGAACGATTAATCATTCCATCCTTTAAGTAGTTTCTTTTATGAGCGTTAGTATTTTGTAGAATCTCCTTAAAAACACTTAAATCTTTGGATGAATATCTTAGTGGTATGTTTTTAAAAATTAATTCATATAATCCTTTTGTTCCTTTATATCTATGCTCACCAATAATGATGTAATCGTCTTGTGTTATTTCAAGCTTTGAATCGCCAATCTTCAATTCATTCCCATCAATTCTTGCTCCGTATACGTGTGATCTACTCAAATTCGGGTTTGATTTCATGTCATGTAGCATTTTCATTATATATTTTCTTCCAAGAGGTCCATGTTGTAATATATCGCTACTCAATTGAGTTAAATTTGGAATAGATTGTTCAGCTTCAGGTATTGGCTGTTCTTCTTCCTTTTCAACAATTGGTTCTTCTTCTTCTTTTGTTTCTTCTTGCTCACTAGCACTTGTATATGAATCATCATCTTCTTCTTTTTTTAATGCTTGTACTTCTTGTTTAGAAACTGGTAGTAAAACATCTCCTTCATAACGATGTTTACCAATAGTTTCTGATATCTGTTTTAAAGGTTCCGTAATAGGTTTAAATGTAGTCTCTAGAAATTCTTCTCTTTCACTTAAACCCATCCTCAATGCACGATTCTTCATCTAAATAGAATCACTGAGTGATTTTATTTCTTTCAATAGTTTTTCTTGATTCACCATGTTTACACTGTGAAGTTCAACGTGTAACTAGATGTAGCATCGGTAGTTCAACGCATAAATACAAATTTATCCAACCCTATACGATATCTACCATTTTTAATAACTTCTTCCTTCATAATAACGAGAAAGCTATATTTCTCATTCCATGCTTTGCCACACATCTCTTTAAATTTTTCAAATGGCATATCCGCATTTACATGATCATTATATATATGCTTTAAATATGTTTCATCTTGCTTGAAGATGATCAACATATTTGCATTGTCTCTTATAAGTTGTTTTGGAATTTTACTGTATGTTTGACCAATATAAATGCTATCAATATTATGATGTCTTCCCATAGCAAAATAATTCCTTATTGTGTCATGATTTTCACAAGAAACATCGTCAAATATAAAAATAGAAAATGGTTTTGCTTCATTTGGTTGCATAATTGTTTCACTGGCATTAAACTTGTAAAAATTCACTTCAGGTACACTTGCAAGTACTTTATCCAATAATTGATATTTTGGTTGTTGCAATGATTTTGAAAAAATGTATATATTATTAAAACGCAATCCTTTAGGATTAGTTATAAGGTTAAAAACAACATTAGTTTTTCCACAATTTGAAGGACCAGTTATTAGACATCTTATCGTATTTGGTAGTAATTCACCATGTTTTCCATGATTTAACTTATCATTGTCAACTGTCAATTCATCAATGTTATTGATATTAAATCGGTCTTTTTGTTGTACAATCTCCATCTTGTATAAAGGTTAAACACACAATGAGCTATTAAACAACTATACTAAGTCTTTTGAAGGAATCCAAGAGTCTTCACTTTTATCAAACCCTAACCACCGGACTTTAACCATATCCTTTTTCCTTTGTAAAATCTTCTCGACAAGATATACATCACCAACTGTTGATTTCAACAATTCGTGTCCGTAGAATCCACCTTGAAGTAATTCACCCTTGTTATCCTTTAATAAATAGGTTTCAGGTATAGTTGGTTGCACTTTATAAATTGTAAATACTTCATTAGTCCAATTTGGTAGATATCTTTTACTAAATACACCTTTGTATTTGCTTATACGAACTTTATCGTTGACCTTAAACTTCTTTGGTTGCAATTTTTCCAATTTCGGTGTTGTATTATTTTTAATGCGTTGTAATACAATTTTCGCATTAGCACTGTTTACCTGGATAGGTTTCATTCCAATGGTACGATGATATTTGTTGTTATACTGTTTTATAAGTTGTGGTAATATGTCATACCACACGTATGATCCTCGTTTTGAAAATTGTTTATACATCGCACCTTTCAATGTTCTATTGAATCTTTCAATTATTGAAGCTTTAACTTCAGAATTTGTAGAATAATGATTTATTTGATATTTCTTCATCAAAGCTCCAAAGTCTTTATTAAAATATTCTTTTCCATCATCGGTCTGTAGATGTTTAATTTTAAATTTATTTCTTTGTATTGTGGTTTCCATAGCTTTTGTAACACTTTTACCAGTCTTATCCTTCAATGGTAAAGCGTCAGCTATTTTAGTAAAACAGTCTATAATTGTTAAAATATATTTAAATCCTTTGTTTAATTTACTGTGCGGTATCATTTCAATGAGATCAGCTTGATAAAGATCATTCATTCCTTTAATGATTGTACTTCTTCTTGGAAATCTACTTCTTGCTGGTTTATGTAGTTCATTTACAATCTTGTCCTTCACACTTTCCATCTTCAGATGTTGCTTGTACACCGCTTGTAAAAATACTGATGCATAGAATAGTTTAATCTCATTTATATAGTTTGAATATAGGTCAAGGCCATTTCATATTAGTGTAAAAAAGAGGGAACATGGCATTGGGCTTGCCATGTCCCCTCTTCTTTACGGAAAGGAAAAAAGGAAGAAGGTAGAGGACGAAGAATAGGTTTACTGGTCGATAGGGTTCAGGGAGTAGTGGCCGAATGGTAAAGTATTAATTTTATCTTCTAAAATATGGCGCTTGTCATCTTTGTAGCTTAATGCCCACTTTGTTTGTTTGACACTAAAAAGTTGATGATTATAACTTCTAATAGTGTTGAACGTTGCAGTTGTTTCAACATTTTCAAACAAACATCTTTTATAATGTTCAAACTGTACGTTCTTCTTCAGAAAAGAAGTTTTTATTCCTTTTGCCTTCTTCGTGACTTGATGTTCGTTCCTCTCGTTTATGTACAGTTGAAACGAATACAGTTTGGACATTAATGCTACAATTTCGATCATTGGCACACCATTTGTTTCATCTTTAAATTTTCCTAATACTTTCTTGTTTCTGTCATAGTCGTAATTTGGATGATCCTTAGGATAATCGGAAAAGTCGAAATCATCTTTATATATAAAGGTGCGTAGATCTTCATACATGTCATTTGTTTTAATCCAGTAAATTAGTGCATCCGTATCCATATATGCAATACCAATGTTCTCTCTTCCATAATAGTTAACCATCTTCTTATAATGAAACTCGTACATATGTGTTTTTGAAATATCCAAGATTGAAATTCCAAGATACAAAGGTCGATCCATTTCAACTGACTTCTTGTTCATGGAAATAACGACTAGATTTTCATTAATAATTACAGATGAACCAAAGTTTGGTTGTTGCACCAATTTCTGTAATTTTACTGGATCAGTTACCAATTTGATATCCTTATGTTTCCTTTTGTTTTCCAAAGTCTTGCCATATATTGCGTTGTTCATTAGTTTAAAAAAATCTTTTTGAAAACTTGATGTAGCGGCAGCTCTTCTTCTTGTGTTGTTGTCGATGTACGGTTTTAACCAACAAGATTGAGAAAATTGTAGTACTCGATTAATTTTTGTAATTCTCAATCCTAAGTCTAAAGCCTGTTGTATCATCCAGTAGTGTCCGACATACCGAGACTTGTTGGTTAAAGTCATCAATAATTTTGGCCATCTTCCAGTAGGGGAAATTTCAGTCTTTGGAAGAAGTGGTAAATCATAATGATGATCGTGAAGATGTTCAGGATATTCAAAATCGACGTCAAAAATGTAACCAGTTTCACCATGCTTCGGTATATCCATTATGTTTCCAATTGATTCTGGGTCTATCCATTTGAAATTATCATATGGAAGGGGATTCGACATTGCCCATCCGTATAAGTTATTTGCATCGAAATAACCCAGGAATGTTGTTGGTTTTGATGCATCATAATCGGGCAGATACTTGTTATTCGCCTTAACATGTCTGGTTACACTTTGCGTCAATCCCCCTCGAACTCCTGATTCTAACATCAAAACCATATCTATATCAGTAAGAAGTTGTAATTTACAATTTGTTTCTTTCAACATGGCTTGCCATGCTAGTCCAGGTGAAGTGTATGAATGAAGAGGGTCCAATCCATATGCTGCAAAACACGTATTTCTAAATTCTTCCATTATATCACATAGTAAAGTTACATCTAATTTAACATAAAAATCTGAATATTCTCCCAATGTTCTAAATCCTAATTCGTTCCATACTCTACATGCATGATCATAGTCCTCTTGAGATATATCCATGTCGTAAAGTTTACTTTTGAATTCTTCTTTTGCTGGAAGTGATGTTTCATTAAATTGTTCTAAACTGTCTATGTAATCATATGGGAAAACACCTTTCCGAAGTACCAGATCCAGTTTGTCACTATTTACAATCTTCTTTGTTTCGACAAAATCTTGTTTCCTTAAATTTTTAGAAAGTTTGGACAAACTCGACGGCATAAATCTGTAGGAGTCTAAGAATCTTAATTTCACGTTCCCAACTTCTTTGGAAAAACTGATGAACTTCTCTGAAGTTTCAGCTAATACATCAATTTTACCATCATCTCTTCCTAATTCGGGTATTATAAAATGAGCATCATACCCGCTGAGGTTATGCAGAACCACAGGAATAAATAGTGGTAAACGATAGCTCAAGTTGCATTTATTACAAGCAGCACCCCTATAATAACCTGTGAGGTGGTCATGATCTTTAACTTTATAATTCTCAATAGTAAAATCATTTTTGCACAAGAAACATCGAGTTGCATTTTCATGTTGAATTTCTTCTTCTTCGTCCATCGGTTTTATTGGTACAATATTTGTATATAATCTTTGCATATTTCCAGCTATTGAATATAAGTGATCATGAAATATTTTTTCCACATTTTCACCACGATATACTAAATGTTCTGAAGTTAATCCATATCTGTTTAAATGTTCTTCTGATAATGTTGATTTGACCATTAAACAAAAACTGTTTGGTTTGTGCATTTGATACTTGACACTTTTTCGAGCTTCACAATTTTCATCTTCAACAGGAACAAGTGTTGATTCAAAGTCTGCATACACAACTAGAGGGATACGGTATTGATGATGAACCTTTTGAAATGTAACAAATGCTTTGCTTTCCGAAGGTAAATTAATCTTTGCTTCATAATTATTGTTACATAGTCTTTTGTGCTCTTGTAACCATTCTCTTCCTTGTCTTCCTTCTCGTTGAAAATTAAAACATCTCTTACAAATCAACTTTTTGTTTCTATTTTTTGAAAGTTGCTTGTTAACAAGAGAGTCAAATTTCTTTATGTACACATAGTGAGACACATCTCCTCGCGTAAGTAGTAGTAAATCCGTATGATCTGGTAGCTCTTCTTTCGCAATACGTAAAGGATACACTTTGTTTGAACTGTCTAATGCAAAAACATTGATAGACGTACCGGGATTTTTCTTCTCAAATTTTGATATATCTTTCAGTGATACAGGATAAGTGATTCCTTGAAAATTGTATCTAAATCTTTGATTTTCATATTCTTGGTCAGGTCTATTCGCATGATGTGGTACAAATTTAGCTGTCATTGCATAACGAAAACATTCATTGTCTTCATTTTTAACATTAACACAAGATTTTGTATTTTCAATTATTTTTGGTAAAGGAATGTAACTAGATCCCATTAGTCCATATCCATGTTTATGAACTCTTATATCTAATACTTCAATACTTGTAAGACTCCATCCGGATCCTCTTCCTTCGTGTTCCTGAATTTTTGTTAATATTTCTTCTATACAGTTTTCTACTATTGAATCAATGTTTGAACTTTCCATAATGGTTCGGTTTTTTGTTATGAATCCTCTTGGTGATAATTCTTCTTGTACATTTATAAACATAGCTTCTAGTAGTAAACCAAATTTAAGAAAGTTCAATCTTTTCAATTCTTCTTTTAAAGTTTTACTTACGATTGGTTTTGCTTCTCTAATAAATTTTTCTAGCTTCAAGTTTTCATTTTGAATCTTATGATGCATTACTACTTTACCGGGTAATGCAAATACTTGTAGATTCGGTAAAGTAGTTGAAGATGTTGCAGTTATTTCATCTTGTTTATCTTGTTCTTCTTGTTCTTCTTGTTGTTCTTGTTGTTCTTGTTGTTCTTGTTCTTGTTCTTGTTCTTGTTTTTCTTCTGGGTTGTTGTGAATTAGTTCTTTATGACAGTCTAATAGAATTTCATCGTGAAACGATTCCGAACATTTATCGCAACAATACATGTTGAGATGTTTACTCTTCGAAATTTCGCCAAGAAATGAAATGGGCTCTCATGTTCCTCCTTTTTTAACGGTTCCCCCACCACTATTTCATCTTCTTCACTATCCAAGGAAATCAAACGTTTTGAACAAAAATATTAACCTTCTACAAACTAATTGTTCATTCGTGTTCTTTATTCCCATTGGAGTTTTAGTATATACTTCTTTATATTCAAGCTTTAACGAACTTTCCTCCACCCAACTAATTCTAGTTACTTTTAGGTGGAAATGGCTAGAGCACAGACACTTGGTTAAACTAAATTTGTGCATAAATTAACTAGAGTTGAACTAAAAATTCGCATAAATTAAAAGTTAGTTCAAAACTAAAATTCGACAGTATTAAAAAAACTCTAACAGTTGAACAAAAATAAACGTTAGTTCAAAACTGAAATTCAACAGTGTTAACCAAATTCTAACAGTCGAACAAATAGGTCAAGGTAATCCAATTTAACGCAAGAACGAGGAATAGAGCACTAATTGGCATGTTAGTCCATTACCACAAAGTGATCTATTCCTCGCTCTCTATTCTACATCTACTTTTTTGGGTTTACTTATTTATATTAAAATGTTCAAATTTTACTATGTAGAATGTCCATTCTTGCTCTTCAACTCTTTGATTGTTTTTAGCAATTGTAACAAATATTCGTTAGTTTTCACCAAAGTCTTTATTTTGCTACATCCAATTTCAATAGAAGGTATTATAAGTTGTAATTTTATAAGTTCGATCTTTTCTTTCTTGCGAATTTCTCTCTTTATTATGTTGTTTCTTATTTTTGCTGAAGATTTAAACTCCATGTTGTTTCTGCTAAAGCCACAATAATAAAAGTCTCTTCAAACAACCTGCATTTATACACATTCCCCCACCATTTTATAATCCCCACTCCTTTCCCCCTTCTTTATAGGATTTGAAAGGGATAGGGTGTAGGGTGGGGGAAGGGTAATTTTGTTTTTACATTAGTTGTGCAAGAAAATAGCCGCCAGTGTCCACACCTTGTTCATAGCACTCCATCATAGATTGTGCCCACTGCAACATGCGGTCTCTGTCATTTGGTGTGACAAGGAAAGAATGACTATCACCATACAATATAAAAGAGTCAATTCGTACATAACATCCTGAGTCCAACCATTTATTAGCTTCAGCCATAAACTTTTCTATTGTATCAAATGGAAATTGTGGATCAATTGCTATGACTTTACGCTCTTCACTAAGTTCAACAGTATAATCATCATCGTCCTCATCATCTTCACTTTCACTGTTGTTACTTAAAGTGTCTTCAGATTGTTCAAAAACATCAGAAATTTCGGAAGAATTGAAATTTTCATTCAGATGAGGAGGCATTTTGAAGCAAGAAATATTGTAAACAGGAGAGACGAAACGACAAGAGCGGCGTGTAGAAGAAAAATGAAGGAGTGACCAACGCTTGCTCCGCTTTTATAATAGTATGCTAATGAGGGGTAGGAGCTGACCTTGACCAATCATCGACCCAAAGGAGTGGGGGGAAGTACTTTTCTTACTACTCGGATGGAAGTAGGTTAGTAGGTCACAAGACTTAGAGTGTTAAAAAATAATGGGGGAGAAACACAACGCTATAACGCATTGTGTTTCTCCCCCATTATTTTTAAGCAACAATTTGGAAAAAAACTATGTGAATTTACTTTCTACGCCCCCACCTTGTAATACCATCCACTTTGTGTCTGAGGAGATAGTCTTTAGAGTCTAACTCATCAACGGATTTCTCTTTGCGCAAGGATTCAATTACTTTAATATTATATTTTTCGCCGTTACAACTTGCCAAAATGTGTTCGTTGTGAATAACACTTTCAAAAAAATAAATACAACCTCTCTTAAGCCTATTTCCTTTCACACCAATAATTTTGGATTGGTATTCAATAGTGGGGGTTTCTGTCAGTTGTGGTTCAGAAAGGTGTTTCACGACATGTACACGGCAAAATCTTTCGTTTTTAACACATTTCCTCCCACAAGCTGATACTTTCTTAATTCCCCTAGTGAGCACTTCAGGGCAAGTAGTGGGACGGCTAAATGCCCTACGACGCTCTTCTTGTAATAATTGAAATTGCTCTGAAGGAGCAGGCTTAGGAGCAGGTTTGGGAGTAGGCTTAGTTGATTTAGTTTTATGATAGGTGTGGTCTTCATGCATAGTAAGTGGTGGGGTAGGAGGCAATAGTGACAGTGGAATGACAGGTGTACTAAGACGATGAAGCAAAGTTTCAAATGAAGGGGTATTAGGACGGGGAGCTGGCTTCTGTGGTGGCGGCATGATGGTTGATGGCGGTACGGAGTCGTTTGAAAGCGAAGTAGAAGGCGAAGGCGGTGAAAAAATGCTTCGAAGTTTAGAAGTCTTGGCAGGCGGAAGAATAGTGCCAGAAGTTGAAGGTTGGGATCCAATTTGCTTCTTGTACCAGTCAGGAGGATTTTTCAGACGAAGAGTTTTCTTAGGTGCAGTAACAGCCGTAGTAGAAGTTGAAGTAGAAGTAGAAGTTGAAGTAGAAGTTGTAGTTGGCAGAGATGACATGGTTGTGGCTCCAAGTTCGCAGTGTAACGTCTGGAATCAGAATGAAATGTTAGCCACAGTCTTTTATAACAATATGCAAATGAGAGGGGTAGCAGCTGGCCGAGACTGATTATTGACCTGGGAAGTGGGAGAAAAGGGGAAATAGAAGGTATTTATTTCAAATAATTTGCATAACTTTTGACTAAAATAAGATAACCAAATTTTTCTTTTACCAAAATGTTTGTCTTACATAGACCTTTTCAATGACGTATCGCTTGTCCAAATCCGTCAATCCGTTATCAAGTTATAGCCATTTTAATTTTTCAGGTCATGACCGGTCATTCACCCAGAGTAGTGCGGGAAGGAGTGGGGGTAATAGTGGGGGGGGCTCCATTTTTTCGGGGGGGGGCTCCATTTTTTGGGGGGGGGCTCCATTTTTTTTGGGGGGTCGAGGGGCATTGACCCTTCCGAAAGTGGGTCAAGGTCATTCAAGATTTATAATGATCCAAGGTGATGGGAACAGTAATACTGTTCCAATACACATATACAGTATTATATACACATATACAGTATATACAGTATACAGTATATGGGAACAGTAATACTGTTCCCACCACCCTGTTTGCCTAGCGGTTCCCACTCCCAACCCACTAGTTACGTTCTGCGAGGGAGGTCCCTGGACCGTCCGGGTCTACCGTAACGGTCCTGTCCGGGTCTACCGTAACCATTAATTTAAAGGGAAACTGGAACAGCTAATGCAGAAACGCAACTCTAACACCCACCCAAGCTAATCCCACCCATTATATTCCTAAACAAAATGCAAAAACCTAGTCCGCTTACCTACAATTTGCGGATGTCCCACCCCTTCTAAGTGAAGTTCAACCGAACTTCTGAATTTACAATTAATCTACCCCCTAACATCTAGCTGTAAGGCAAAACAACATTAATTATTAGTACCAACACTTAAAACTAACAACACATCATTATTAAAAAACCAAATAATTCAACAAAACCAAATACCATCATTATTCTTAAAATTAATACACCTTAATGCTAAACACCTCTTAAAATTAATACACATTAATGCTAAACCCAACTTATAACTAACATCGCAATGCGCAAATTATTTCTTAAATTAAATACAACTTACAACTAAACACACACACATACCACATTGCATTAAAAAACGCAACGTAGTATAAGAAGTTCAAATATATATAGGCCTACTATATATTTGAAACCTCTTGCTGAGTCGCCAACAACCTTTCGCTATGAAAATTTGTTGGCGACTGACGCGAAGATCGGGCTCGTATCGCTCCTCGGGTTCTCGAGTGGTGGGGGAAGTTGTTTCACTCCAGTACAGTGTTCAATCCAGTCCAGTTCGCAGCAGTGTAAAAGGAAGGCGAAGGAGTGGGGAGCGGCGCATGGGCAGCGACGCAAAACCAAGGTTTGAGGTTAGAATTATCCATGCGCAGTAGCGCTAAAGTGAGTAATACAGGACTAGGCGCATGCGCAACAGCATGGAGTGATTCCGATCCGAAGAACTCGTTGCATGCGCAGCAGGTTTGAGGTTAGAATTATCCATGGCAGCATGGCAGCTGCCATGTTTAGTTTGGTTTCACCAAATAGAGTCAGCAACCGGTGGTGACCGGTCATTGGCCTGGAAGGAGTAGGGAAAGCAAGACAGTGTCGGAATTAATTGTCCACTTGTTGGCGCATGGCAACTTCATTTGATATTTACCAGATCATTTGTTGTTATGATAAGTGTGGTTACTTTTTAAGAGAAGGCGACAAAATTAGACCTTTACTGTCAGTTTATTTTTATTATTTTTAGTTGAGAACTTTTTATATCATAAAATTGCTGGATATTACCTTTTTTGTGGAAATAATTTTTTTGTAAAAACATTTATAGGCGTTTTTTAACAGCCATATGTTATACAGTCAATAAGGGAAGCTACTTTTTCTGTGTTTTAAAAACAAACCGTTTTATTTATAACAAATATCTTAGTAAAATTTACAATATCAAAACTCAACTAAAACTTCAATAAAAAATACGTCGTATATATCAATGTATTTTTTATAATATCTAGTGTCTTATTAAGCAGTAATTATACAGTAATTATTTTGGATACAATCACCTTTTTTAAAATAATAATTAACAAAATAATAATAATAAAAACATAATTATTATAACTATCAAAGTTGTATACGTGCGACAAGAGCTCCGAGCGTCGGAGCTAATTAACTTTGAATTAGAATAAAACCAAAACGAAGCGTTCTACAAAAAAAATTGTAAATTACAAAGTTCGATTTAAGTCTTTTCCAACAACTTTCCCGCTGACAAAATTCACCTGACCAATAAATAAAAAACTTCCTCGCTTACTAACTTTTTGATGTCATAAATTTCAAACAAAAGTGCTGTGATATAGTTTTGTATTTTTTTCTTCGTCTTATTATTTTAATTTCGGCATAAAAACATTACCATAGGCGCCGTTATATAGTAGTGTTCATCATACTAAAATATCAGAATTTTATCTTGACGATAACTATATTTTTTTACAGTGTTAATGAATCGCGGCAAATTAAAATTTGCGCCCGTCGCGAGCAGTAGACCCGCTAGTTGCATCTGTCGCTGAGGCTTCTGCCCGGCTTCTGCCCGGAGTAATTGCCACCTATAAAACCAGGTAGTTTATTGCGCCACAAACATTCATTACCTCGCATTCGCGCTGAACACTTCTCATTAGTTATACGTTATAGCTGCTTCGTTACCAGGCTCAATTACGTCTAACCTATAACTTCGCTTACATTGGAATTTTGTCCGACTGTCAGAGTTTAGTTTATACTGTTGAATTTCAGTTTTAAACTAACTCTTAATTTTTGTTCAACTGTTACAGTTTATTTAACACCTTCGAATTTCAGTTTTCAACTAACTTTTAATTTATGTGCACTTTTAGTTCAACCCTAGTTACTTTATTCGCAAATTCAGTTCAACCGACCGCCAATGCTATCGCCATCTCCACCCCAATATTTCAACATCTCTGCCCCCAACACCTGCCCGAACATCTGCCCGTAGGGGCAGCTGCCCGGACATCTGTTCGGTTTTAAAAATATAAAAGAAAGGTAAAGGAGTGGGGGTGGCGCATGCTCACCAATGCAAAACTAAGGTTTGAGGTTAGAATTATCCATGGCGGCCGCCATGTCTAGTTCAGTTTCACCACATAGAGTCGGCGACCGGTTATTGGTCTAAAGGAGTGGGGGAAGGGGTGGTGGGGGAAGGTTGCCATTTTATAAGCCCTCTCCCTAGGCGGCGCTTCTCATTCGATCGCCAACTTTCAAACGATAAACACCTCTCCCATGGCACGGATTAATTATCCCACTATCACCAACTAGTTTAACTTTGAACTATTTCTGGTGGTAGTTGGATAGGATTTTTAAAAACTTACTCTGGATGACCTTAACATATTTTCCACATCCCAGTTATAAGTTTGAATTTCAATTTTGAACTAACTCTTAATTTTTGTTCAACTGTTAGAGTTTCGTTAACACCGACGAATTTCAATTTTGAAATAACTTTTAATTTTTGCGCACTTTTAGTTCAACCCCACTTTATGCGCAAATTCACTTCACCCTAACGCCAACACTATCGCCATCTCCACCCCAACCTATATGGCATAACATATAACTACAGCATCTCATATATACCCTCTAACCCCCACCGGAAGCTATATGGCATGGCAGCTGGCGCCAGCTGCCCGGTCAACTGCTCGCGAGCAGCTGATCGGGCGGATGTCACGACTTCCGGTCTAGGTGTAACCAAAACACACTACTATTGTCCATTTCTTTGTGCTATTGGTATTGTAAGTGTTAAATCAAATAAAAAATACATTATTAACCACAAATTATTATATTTTATTATTTTATTATTTATTATATTTTTGATTATTATATTTATTTATTCATTATTTTATAAAATAAATATAATATTTATTTATTATATTTATTTTTATTATATTTTATTATTTTATTTGAATCACGAAAAAAAATCTGTATGAAACAACTACAGTCTGTTTTACTACATTGCAGGGTGTTTATAAAAGACTACCAGAATTTAAAATGGACACTATAAAAAACTTTAAGATATTTAAAATATTTAAATGCCAAATTTATATTAAAACAAGTAAGTTTAGTTTGCCGCATCTATAGGAGGAAACATTTACCTTGACGTTGTGGTCAAATGCGACTTGCTAAACAAGATTTCCCAATTTTTTATACACCTATTCCCTAGCCTCTCAAGAGTACTGGTTTGACCACCTTGGAATTTTTCCCTTGAAAGTACATAAAGAAAATTAAGTAAGCAGAAAAATTTGAAGACGAGAAATCTGCGTGAGTGAATTTCAACAGCGATGACGACCTTAACGCCAGAAATGCTGTAAAGTACTTAGCGAGAAATTGAGTTCCGCTTTGATGTCTGCATAGCAACAAATTGAGCTCATATTGGAGTATTTGCGTGCAAAATCTGAAGGCATGGAATAACTTGGGTTTTAATATTTAAATTTACATTTTAATTGATTCATTTTTTTAACTTTTTCAGAAGCGCCTGATCAAAATCCTGGCATTCTTTATTAAGTAAACGCCCTGTATTAAATAATTTGAGTTTTTCTACCTTCTGTATTTATGCACTTTGTTTGATACTTAAATTAAATTAAATTTTTAAATTTTAAGAGAAGGACGAAAAAGGATCTAATTTATACTTTGAGCTTTATTATGTCAATGTTTAATCGTTATCAATTAAAATATATACAGCTGAACACATATTTGCGATATTATAATTCACTTTTTTATTTATAAGTTAATGTAAATAATTGTTGATTTTTCCCTTGAAGCAAAAACTGTGTCAATTTTACTATGTTCTCGTTTCAACTTAAGTTATATTTACCTTCTAGAATAGGCTAACATAAAACACTAAGATTCAAGCTTAAAATTTTAATTTTATGGGAAGCCTGATCGAAAATGTAAATTACATTTAAATTTTACATAAAATAAAATTATACTTATCATAACAATAGCTGCAGAGGACTATATGTAGACTATATCCTCCCCAGGCTTTAATATCCGTGTTTCCCAGCTTAAAGGGTGAATGCTCCAACTGTTGGTTCTGTTCTTTATTAAGTTTGTAATAGTGGAGTCTTTTGGCAAAACATAAAAATAAAAAAAGATTCAAATTTGTTTGAATTTTATATCGATGTATTTGTAATAATGTTGAAACATTCTTGTATAAATATATATAAAATAAAATATATATTTACTTTCATATTTTAAGATTTGGGATATTGTACAAAGACCTATCAATAAATAAATTAACAGTTATTGAAAAGTATATTGACAAACATCAACGACATTAATATTTAGAATCCTCACCAAAACCAAGAACATAACAAAATTGACAACCAGAAACCAAATCAATTTATTTCTTTATTTATTTTCTCAAGCAAAACTAAAAACCCCAAAGAATTGGGGAAAACACATTTTAAGAACAACGGAAACATGGTGATATTAGTTATAAAAATTATATTTAAAGGGCCTGTACCTCATTTTTAAAAGATTTGCACGTATTGTTTTTTAATATTAAAAATACAGTAAGGTCTTAGAACGAAGTTGTAAGATAACAGTTGTATCTATGTTATGGGCTTAGGAAATAAAAATGTTTTGACTTTGAAGTGTAGATTTCCATAGAATATTAGAAGAACAAAAACAAGAAACAACTATTTATAGAAGAGGTAGAAATTGCTTTCTTGGAATCAATTAGCTGTTGTCTTCTTCCAAGCTAATAAGTAACAACAGTAAATTATATCCAGCAATTTTAGAATCTACTGAACTTCCCTTATTTATCTTATCAACGTCAACTACTCTAGATATTGCATGAAATAGAAAAGATAATTAATTCAACTATCAAAAGTTGAAACTTTATTCACAATACAAAAATTGTTATATTCAAACAGCATTTCCCTTGAAAAAAATAAATGATTACCATACAATTTAGTATGTTGTTAAGTATCTGAGAGCACTCATGCGATTTTAATGACTTTTAATAGGTTAAATTTAAATAATACGTTGTAAGTTTCCTCATATTTGGTTTTTAAAGTTGTAATTTTATTTTACAATTTTATTGCTCATTCAAAGTATCTGAACAAAATGGATGTAGAGTGAACTTTGTTGAGCACTATGCTCTTTATGAAATATTAAAGCCTAAATATCTTACATTTTTCAATACATTGCTAAATTGTTTTGCTTGGATATAACTTATTTTGTTTTGACAATTATGGTTATGTGAATATTTCATAGGTTTCTGCGGTTATTTTCCCCTCAATTATTAGTAAAACGAATCTGCCACATTAAGGATTTGGAAGCTGAGGCAGTCTCCGAGTAAAATAAATACGTTAAATATTACATTCGTTTCAAGATCCAGTAATTTAGTAAAAGTGGCTTTAAACGTCAATGAAGTTTAACCTTACAACAATTTTTTTACAGTTACACAAGGGCATCACAAAATTATTTATTTCTAGCGATCACAGAAAACAATTCTAATATTTCTACTAGTTATCTTCCTTTGCGGTTTTGTTGTTGTTTTTATGCTTTTCAACGTCAATGCATTCGTCAAAGATACATAATATATTAATTTTTTAATATTCGTAAGTATTTCTGCTACAACACAACTTTTCGTCGTTTCGCAGTTGATTCAAACGTTACGTAACAGTTACAGACTAACACAACCTATTCAGTTAAGACCAGTTACAAATAAATTAGTTAAGTGAGAAGCTCGCAACCGGAGATGTACTCCCCCCTTGGGATGGGGAGGGGGAGAGGATGGTCCAGGATTAACTTCGACCCCCGTTCTAAGCGGATGGTAATGCAGAGTTATGGGGGTAGGTGTTCGCGGGGTGTAGAAGGGGGGGGGGGTTGAGGTCATGAACGCAGTTTATTGCTGATAACGGGCGTTCGTTACTGGGAAATGGTATTCCACTTTAAAGTCTTATAGTAATCAATAAAATACGTTTTTATCATTATGCACGAAATCAGCCTGTATTTTGTTCTCTCAATAGTACCAAAAACATTCCTTTTTGTCCTAGACTGAAAAATCAGCTGGAATATTTCTTAGGCCCTTGGACTGAAAAGTCAGCGGTTTGCTACATGTTATTTATTAATTTTCTATGCATAATAGTGAAATTCAATCGTTATATTAAAGCACTGTTTGTAAATAACAGAAATTTAAACACTGTATATAACCCCAAATGTACAACTTTATAGTTAATATTTTTAACGAGCGTAATTCTGCATTAAGATAAAAAAAAAACGTTGTTCGTTACTCAGACCAAAAGTGTCTTTTTGGTGCTTAGTCGTTTTTAAAAATCTCGGCTGCGTCTTGTCTTTAAAACATGATTGCGCACTAAAAAGAGACACATTTGCTCCTAGTGATGAAAACTACTATTATGACGAATGTAAACTTCTAATCTCTTAAATAACATTTTATAATAAAAGTAGCGTATTATTTAAAAGGTTCAAAATAATGTAAAAATGAATGCCTTCCAGTGGATTTCATTGATTGAAATACATGTATTTCATGTATTGCAGTATTCACCATGAATATTGACAAAAATCTTAAAATTAGCGTACAAAATTTAATTACATTGAAGGTTGTTTTTATCGAAATTATAATGAGAAAGCAAATTATTTTAATAGGAAAGATCTTAAAACAATAGTTAAATGCTTTGTTTTATCCTTAAACAAAATCATCGAATTCCATCACTCAAATCTAAAAAATAAAAAATAGCACTTATGTTAAAAATCATTCATTTGATCCTTATTTTTTTGCATTATGGGAAAAGTAAGGATTTTAAATTACACAAAACGTTCATTGAACCAGGCTTTTTCTGATTATTTTTAGATAAATCTGTTAAAATTTTATTCATTTAATTAACTAGCTTAAGAAAAAATTCAGTCGTAGTAGAAAATTATATGGAGATAACTGTAAAATGCTAAGATGGCTAACATTTCTATATAAAATTAAAAATTATTTACAATACAATGGAAACAATTTTAAATCTACAAATGTCCATTAACCTATCAGAAACATTTTAGTAGGTTCCATAAGTTAATGGTTCAACACACTTTCCCGCGTTTACATAAAATATTTATGCTTAAAACGATTATTCAACATTTTGGTTATATGGGGGGAGTAAAGAGTGCTGTAGGGATCAGTTTTGGTGCTTAGAAGCCAGTTAAGGTCGGGTTTTATGTGCTATGATATAAATAGAACCATACATAAAATTGTATGATCATAGCACTCTGGAGTAGATCTACAAAATATTAGATGCTCTTGTTATGCAAGAGAACTCATAAAATTGTACCATAAAAAGATGATGCAATAGGGCAGCTACGTTGTATTCAAAATATTTATGTAGTGTGTTTTTTTTTCATAGACTAAATACTTTTGCTATAATTATAGACCTACCAAACGATTCGCCATTTTGAGAAGTTTTTTCTATGTTTAGTAATTAACACGATCTAGTATTAGAAAGATAATATTTTAATAGACAATAATTATACAAACAAAATTAATAAAACACATTTTGATTGCCGTATATTTTTTTATACAACAATTTCTCTTTTATTAGCTTTCAAATCAGTAATATGAGTTTTCAACAGTTTCTTTTCTTCAACAGTTTCTTTTTAGCTTCTTTTTTCTTTTTTAGTTTCCTTCAATGAAAAAGACCGTCAAGGTATCCTAGATAGTAATTACACTACTAAATAACAAAAACAACATTTTCAAAAATAAAATCTTTAACAGAAAATATTTGCAATCTCATTAATATTTGACGAGTATTGTCTTAAAAAAGTTTATATAGAAGTTGAATAACGAGTGAGGTGAAAATAAATAAGTGTGGAAGGAGCAAAACGAGTTTCTATTTAAACTCAATAAGTGTCAGCAGTAAATCCTCCCCAGAAGTCATAAATAAGTTAGTTTTATAATGTTGGAAGTTAAGCGTGAACTTCTTTAAGCTGTCAAGTGGGGCGAAATGTAGACTTACCAACACTGTCTTTGGACGAAATATTTTGCAATTTGATAATGTTTTGTTAATTTTTTTATTTGAATATACAAACATTCGTCTATATTAACGAAGACATGACGTTTTAATTTATTGTTATTGTATTGTTATGTTTTAATGACATTAAAACATTTCATAAATACATTTCTCAATACTATTGCACATTATTAGGTAATAAAAAGTATACATATTTATTTTGCAAAAAAGTGGCTTCAAAGTAAAAAATAATTTATCTGGATCTGTTGAGCATTCGTGTGTGTTATTTTCACACTTGTAACATGAGGCCGGATTAAAAAATATATTTTATTTTTATTCGCAATAATTCTGCCTTTTATTTCTTAAGTAACAATGTTTCAAATAATCTGTTTCTTTAATATGATGCAATTACAGTCCTTATTTGAAAATAAAGGTATACTAAAAAAGAATGAAAGTGTGTAAACTAAGGTAAGTCTTTTAACCTTTGTAATTGGATGTGAGAAGATAGTTAGAATTTTATAATAGGAATCAAGGAAATGTTAGTATTCAGTAATTCAATGCTTACGGAGTTTTTTAATATTAATAAGGTCAATATGGTAATTATTGCCATTGATCATGGGATTTTATTAAAGAAATAAAATTTTAAAGTTCATTTTAATTTTTAGTTACGTAGAGTTGAATACTGAATATTAGTTCTTAACTGATGTAACTATCAGTATGATATTTACCTAAATCCGTTAGCTTAAAATACTTAATAATTTAATTTTATGCTATCAAAATTATTTAACTTGAATCACGGATACAAATATTGAACATTTAATATGCAGGGCATGACATTTTTTTTCTTCGAACCGACAAAAATTTTAGTCATATTCTCTGAGTTACTGTTAACCAATAGCCTGGAAATATCGGTTAGCCATAATGCGATACACTTTACATCAACTCTCCGCCACCTGGATGTCATAACTGTAGCTTATTACTTGCTATGATTTCATTCATTAAAGCACATCGGCAATCTATTATGATAAATAAATTATTCCTATATACTTTTTACTTTCTCCCCTTATTAAATGGAGAGTGTACTGTTTATATCAAAATTTTAGAATTTAAGTTTTTGGTGGATTCATTCGTTTTGGGACCGCATAGTGTAAAAAATTGGTCCGGTCGGGATGTAAACAAAGCTAGACAATGCCCCAATAGTTCAATTCTAATTATATTTAGTCGTTAGGTCCTAATCCACAGTAATTCTATGTGTTTTCTTTAATTTTTGAATTTTAGATTTTTTTTTTTTTTGGGTAGTACACTCCCAAAACAATCTCAAACACGCTTCAATCTATGCTTATCAATCTATAATATTTTCGACTGACTCCTGACTCCATTAGATGTAGAACGTCGCTGATAATATTACAAATGCTTTTTAATTTAATAATTGAATTTTATAAGTATTAATCTTGTAGATAAAACAATATTATACTAAACCGTATAGTAATATACAGTAAATTAAAATGATATACTATATCAACAAAATAATATACTATAATAATATACCTATAATGATATCCTACTAAGATTATAAATGTGAATGTTCTGTTTTTTGTTAGACTTTTACGCGAAAACTACTCAACCGATGACAATGAATCTTTGTACACATATTCTTGGAGAAGTCAGATGTGACATAGAAAATATTTATTTTAAAAGAAAAAATTTTACGAAATATAAAAAAGTTTAGTATAAAAAATCTGAAAATCCATTTTGTCTTTTTTATTTGTTGCTACGAGACAAATTCAATGAAAATTTCCAATACTAGCAGATTTTGTCAATATTAATGGTTTTTCCCAAAAATGATGGCTGGATGGAAATAATTAATGGATTTTTCGAATATTAATGTCTACCATGGGTGGGTCGAGCGCGGGTTTGGCGAGGTCAATTTCCTCACCACGCAGCTCCTGACTGGGCACGGATTATTCCGCGCCTACCTCCAAAAGATGGGTAGAGTTTACAGCGCAACTTGTCAATATGGGGACTCTTCCAGCGACGACGTCTACCATACGTTCTTCGCATGTGAACTTTACGCAGCCCAAAGAAGAGCACTTGAGATGGAGGCAGGGCCCCTCTCGCCTGAGAATTTAATCCCTTCCATAACGACGTCTCTTGAGAACTGGTGGCGTATATATACATTCGCCTAGAACATTCTCAAGAGAAATAAAGCAGATGAAGATCTCGACCATCTTTGATCTTTCCTCAGGAGAAAGAGAATAAGCAGAAGTCGTAGTCCATGGGCTTCATATACGAGGCTCCACCTTGATGCAATGCCTTAAGAGTCATCTTCACCCCTGGGCCAGTAACCCATTGTTGCGCAGTCGGCAATGTTAATCATACGGCTTTTATGCTAAAACATGGTTTTGTATTCCCCTGTTTTGGACGCCGTTTTTCAACCGATTTTCTTGAAATTTGGTAAGTGTTTAGTTGAATAGTTATATTAGGTTTATCATACCTCGAAATTTAGAAAATTTAACAAATATTACTCTCTGTGACGTCGCAAAGTAACTCGATTTTCCTTAGTTAATACTTCAAAATTTAGTAAAATTTTCAAAATTTCGAGGTATAAGAAACCTAATATAAGTATTCAACTAAACACTTACCAACTTTCAAGAAAATCGGTTGAAAAACGGCGTCCAAAACAGGGGAATACAAAACCATGTTTTAGCATAAAAGCCGTATGATTAACATTGCCGATTGCGCAACAATGGGCTACTGGCCCAAGGGTGAAGATGACTCTTAATAGGCTCTTCCAAGGTGGGCATCGGCCTGAGGCGGGGAATTTTAGTGGTGCGAGTCCCACATGCCAGGGAGCATGACGTTCTTCCTCATTAAAGGTGTATTCAAGCATTTCTCCTCGAAAAAAAAAATAAATACAAAAAATTTCTACAATGTGAGTGAAGCCGCGGGTAAAAGCTACTATAAATATGAACTAAGCCGTGAAATGAATTGTTAGCAATATGTTTAATATGACGTACAAAAAATTTTCAAAGTAACATTTTTTGATCGTTAGGCATCAAGATTTTTTTAATTGTGACAATTTAAATAAGAATGTGTGTATAAGAAATTTTTCTAGCTAACTGGAAAAATTTATGTTTGATAAAATATTTTAAATTTAAAATTAAACAATCTTGAAGTTTCTTAATATTTTTCACACCAACTTAACTTTCTTCCCTGCTGTGTGGAAGTTGTTGTGGCGCATTAGGTGTAGTGTATCCTCACACTCACGGTATTATTAGTATATTAGTAGAATATACAGGGTGTCCAGCTTCCACCTTTACAAACATTTCCAGGTTATTGTCAAAATAAGCAAAAAAGTTCCTGTAAACATATGTCCTATGTGTCGAACGAAACATATGTCATATGTGTTCGTTAATTCATATTGGAGAATTTGCCCCTGAACTGGTAAAACTTATTGGTTTATGTTACCTTCGTCTCCAGTTCAATTGTGGTCGCTGAAAACGACCTAGGTTTCGACACCAATTGTGTCATGTTCACGTAGACGTCAGTTGAAGTTGAACATCAGGCTGGTCCTTGCTTTAAGCCGTCAAGATTGACGTTGTCGATGGTTAAAAGTACACAACACAAACACACGCACATTTTACGAACAGTACATAAAAACAATTTTTACAACTACCGGGTGGCCGAAAGACGGATGCGCGCATCAACCGGTACCGGCCCGGGGAGGACACTCAATTGGTGTCATTGTTTAGATAATTTAATTTGTCAACTTTTTTGTTTCTTGTAATTTTTTTATAAAATTTACCGTTTTTGAGATATTTGAGTTTAAAATTTTTAAATGGCCGCCATTTTGAAAATACTCATTGGAAAAAAATAATTTTTTACTGAAAACGGGTATTACTATAGTGAAGGTTCATGCCAAATATTAAGTTATTACAATGATCCGTTACGGTAATAAAAGTTATTTAGTTTAAAAAACAAAATGGCGGCTAGCGGGTTAACGAAGCATTTTAGAACATATGTTTACAGGAACTTTTTTTCTTATTTTGACGTGGGCAATAACCTGGAAAAGTTTGTAAAGGTGGAAGCTGGACACCCTGTATATTCTACTAATATATCAGTCTATAGAAAAAAAAATACTCGTGTAAAGTTTTATTTACTGTTAAAAAATATTATATTTATTAATTTTGAATAACTGAAAAGCACATTTACAACTTACAAAGAGAGACTGAATGAAAAGCATTTATTTTTTTCTTTTTTATATCTTTAATTCCTTATCCAGGCTTTTTATACCATTATTAGTTATACTGTGTACAATACCATTATAGGTGATTGCTGAACCACCAGTCAAACACTGTACAGTTGATAAAATATGTACTTTAAAATATACTATTTATAGCAGTTAGTGGTTATACTTCTTTGTAGCTATCATTTTCAACACCTAAATTGAAGTGAGGACTTTAAAAGAATGTTGAAATCTTGACACTTTAAAAACTTAGACATTATATATATTTCAAAGATTCTTTGTAACATAAATTTCCTGTTAAAATTGTGTAGCTTAATAATATAGCTAAAAACTATAGAAAACAACCTACAGTTATTATTAAATGTATAATAATATGCATCCGATATATTAGGAATGTCCGTGTATTCAACCAAATGTTTTCTTTACGAAGCTTACGGCATTGGAGACCCGGCTGACCGTGTGTTTACAGGATTACAGTTAATTGGTTTTGAATGAATATAAATTTCCAATATTACTGGAATTACATATTTCAGAATGTGATTAAAATATTTAGTTAAATATAAGATTATATTGTGTATTATTTGATATATTTTATAAAAAGCAGCTCAGATGTTTTTTTTTATATTTCAAAAATATACTTAGGACTAATAGGAATTGAGATGTTATATTTTAATTTCCAATACGGATATTTAAAAATTATTCTTTCATACTTTACGTACCGTAATAAGATTTTTTTCAATGTTTTAAAGCAATTAGTAGAATCCGGCAAGTTAGTTACAATGAGTAAAGCATAAATAATTGTAAAAAACCTTTACTTATAACAAAATACTTATAGAATTTATGGATCTTTAACACATAAGCGAATAAGTCTTTTATAACTAAATGTTATAATACTTAAAATTGAAAACATAATAAGAACAAACCCTGTGGTAGAAAATGTTAGAATGTGCAAAACATATAATTCTCATATTTATTTAGATCCCATCGGCAAAATCTATTAAATGAGTCCAAGTAAACAACATTAATGAAACGAAATCATTTTGTAACTCAATTTTAATTCAAATGTTTGTGTTTAGTTTGATTGATCATTAAAACACCATTATTTAGATACATTTATTACCCTCATATAATTGTTTAAAATGTATTTTAATAGATAATTGTATTATAAATTCATTTCGGTTATTAAATCAATTTCCAATGATGGGGTATAATATTACTTGTAGGTTATTACTATATTTTCATTAATCTTGGCTTCATTAAGTTGGGCTTTAATTATTGTGCTTACGCTAGAAAGCAATATTATTTATGAGTATTAATGACTGAAACATATTTAAAGTGCTATTTAGATAGAACATTATCAAACCATCGGTTCAAGATACTAGAGAATTTTATTCTACATAATATAATATCACAGATAAACTATTTTGTTATTTACCGTATTTCTAAAGTCTTTCTGCAAAACTAAACAGAACGGAAAACAATTACATATTATCCACCTTATTACATCAAACAGATTGTTTAATTACAAAATAAACTGTATACTTTGAATAGAATGCATTGTTGTTTAAACATTTGTTTTAAAACTCTGGATTACTTGATAGACAAAACTGAATGCTTTGTGGAATATATCTGCTTCCTCAACATGTAGAGTTTTAAATGCGCAAACATTGAAATAAAAGAATTGTCACAACAATGAAATTACAAAGGTATGAACCGATTGCGCAGCTGTTGAGAGATCACGTAGAATACCTTCATTCAACCGAAAATTGTGTTGGGTAAATAGTGGATTTGTTTCACAGCTATTGTTTAATGTAACTGTACCCTGGACGTTCCAAACACATGTAATAGTTCTGTGTACGGTTTTCCTTTTACTGTAATAGACGTTTTGCAAAATCCCAATATATTGCAAGTTATTTTTTCAAAAACTAATAGGTATAACTTTCACATATTTTTATAGTTATTTAAATGTATCTTTAAAGGAACCATAACTGCCCATAATTATACACATAATTATAAAACCGTTATATAAAATAATTGTACGAAAAGGACTGTTTGCACCGGTATACTTTTCCTTTTAAACCTTTGGGGGAATGCCGTGTTAACGCGGTAGCTGGTTTAAAAGATAAACCCTCTTCCAACATGTTTACTCGTAAGCTTGTTATTCTATTGTAGTTTTTACATTCCACCTCCAAGATAAATGTTTTTACCATGTGAACATCAAAGAGAAGTAAAACACAATACTAAACTAGCTATTTATGTAAAAATAGTGAGTAAAAAAATGTATATATTAATGATAGAGGATATTTTGAAATAGATCAATATATTATTTATTCGTCAAACTATTTATAGTAAAGTTATGTGTATAAAAATCGTACAGTTAAAACACGTTAAATTGTAAGCCGGTTTATGACGAAGTTAATTGAAAAAACGACATCGTTTAAAGTGAAAATTGTATCACATTTCATACATTAAATCATAGATTGTACGATCACAATAAAAATCAACAAAAATATAACTTACATTCTGATATTTTTTCACTTAAATTCACTGTTAAGTTTTGTGTAAAAGAAGAAATGCAATACGGTTTGAAGAACAAGTACTTTAGATAACATGATATCCTTGTTTGAAGAGTTTTTTTCAGTTTTGTTTGAAATGTCAACAATCCATCAAACGGTTTAAGGATTAAATTCTATCTTACTTTTAAAAATAAAATCAAATTCAATGTTTATTTCATTTTATAACACAAGTTTTGATGTCTTAAAACACTAGTTGATGAGTTTCTTTCCTTTGGGAACTCATTTTTTTCACTTATTTCGAGAAAAAATATTGCTTTTACTTATTTTATTTTATTTTTTTACAAATAATTTGAAAAAAACATTGAAGTAAAAATTATATAACTTTAAATCCACAACATTAGTCTTCCCTGAAAATTCCCCCACATGTTTTGCAATGTGGTGTACATTAAACTCTAGTTATACAATTTATTAATAATATTTATTAGAACGTGTATCATTAATTTATCTTTGAGGTAATGTTTAATATCATTGCTAAGAATTCAACAAAAGGATTATAAAAATTTTATATTTTTTGTTTGTCTGATTCTTTATTTACCAATTAAAATAATCACTTTAAAAAAGGCGAAATTAAATCTAAATTATGTAATATAATAACACAGTGCAGTACATATAAACTACTCTCTCGACTAAAAGTAGCGAAAACGTTTTACTCTAACAATCAAAGAATCATACGCTCCAAGCTATCAACTATAACAATATTAATTAACTTCTCATTAAAGAGATAACCCATATAGCACAATTACTTTATAATTAAATTACACATTAAATAATGCATAACCTTGTTTTACATAACATCTCATTATTACACTTAAATTTTTAATAAAACAAGAAAATATAATTTTCTTTTGTGTTTTAATGTCTGTGTTTTAATTAATATTAAAATTTTTATTAGTTTTTTTGTACTGCAAATGACATTTCAAACGTTTAAAATATGTATATAAAAAATCGCTTCATATACATAATCTAGCGTTATCTTTATTTCGATCAGTCATCAATTGAAACGTAAATTTTATTGAACTAGTACAATATTTTTTAGTATGAAAAATAATATTTTATATTTCACCATTTTTCTTCTTTGGTTTGGATTGAAAAATATATAACACGTTCCTACAAAACTTTTGATTAATCAAAAACAATTTTAAGTTTTGCACGTACAGTAATAAATAAAATAAAATGAAATAACAAATTGACTGTTTTTATGTACTGTTTTTAATATTAATATCTATAAATATCTTCAAATTAATCGATCCTTTTAACAAAAATAAACACTAATTACATTCAAATTATCATTAATTTTTGTTTCTAATAAAAGTCGAGTTTCTTTCAAACGTATACAAGAGCAAAATTAATCAACAACAATTAATCACTTTAGGCTGTCAAACTGCATATACCCAAGTGTAAACCATGCAGATTCATACTTAAAACTGTGGAGTTATGGCGCCCAGGAAACATCGGACGATACAAATAAATGACATCCATGACTTGTAAATTGCATTATGATGCTCGTACTCAATATATCATAGAAAAGATTGGAAATAGTTTAAAATAGTCTGGATTTAAGATGCATCATTGTGGCCTCTTACAAGTATTTTAAATGAAGGAGTATTATATGAGGTGAACAGTCGTCATATTTAAAATAAACACCTAATGTACATGATTTGACTCAACTGCGTACATCATTAACTGGTTGAAAGTGCAAATTGACTGGAAGGCACCTTCTGAAATTATTAAAACACAATGAAAAATTTTACCCTAACAATAACACATTGATGTCACTTATCACACCGGCGTGTTGACGAACAACATGATCACGTAGACAGAAAATTATCTTACAGCTAAATAAGTGTTATTTAAAGAAAAAATATTATTATAAATATGATTACATAACCTCAAACTAAACTGATCTCTAACCTTCATTATAAAGTGGTTGTAAAGATGCAAGATACGTAGCATAAAATTAAATTTGTGAATTTTAATAAACTTTATACTAATACACTATTCCGGTATGTTTTACTAAGACAAACAAAGGAAAGTGTACTTTAAAGAGTAACTTCAAGTGATCACATGATTTAGTAAAAACTTTTCATAAGCTTTATATCTTAAGGGATGTAATATATATCATTGTTAACTACGATATACAATACCAACTGTAAACGACTGCAGGGTAGGATCCTGCCGCTAGGCACTGGCCAATGTACACAAGTACAATCGACGTTGCATGTGTTTGTTTATTGTTCCAGCCCAGGACGGGACGTCGCTTTGTTCCTTGGTTGTGTTTATATCAGCGCTATTGTTCTCTGTTCTTGGTTCGGCCTAACCTTCCATTTACATTGCGCACATCACTGCAGCGTTCACGATGATTAATTAAAGGTCAACCCATTGACTTCTTATTTTACCGCCTTTTCCTGTCAAATGAAAATATTACAAATAAAAATTATCAGAACCCATATTTAACTTAAGGATATAAATGATGCATAATTTTAATTCATTGATAAAAGTTCATTGCTGGTGATGGTGAGTTTATTTTATTGTTTAGTAAATTATTGTGGACATTTTCCATCACTGGTTAGTAAAAAAATCACTATTTTTCGTTATCTGGAATCTGATCCCGTCTTCTGGCGGAATAAATACCTAGAACATAGCAAAGTTCTAAGTAATGTTATAAGTAAAGTTCTAACAAACTGGAGACGGGATCAGATTCGATACCCCGAAACATGGGGAATTTGCTTTTTATGAATTATTGAACCAAATTATCCTCAATAATTTACCAGTTATAACATTGAAATTCAGGTATGAATATGTTACAGAATAAAACTTTAGCCGATTCATTACCTAAAATTGCATCCTGATAGGCCTAGTCATTTTGTTTCTAGAGCAAGAGTTAGAACTTCCATTTTTATTTTCCTACCTGTGCAGTTGTAAATACAATTATTTGCTTTGAGATATTTTACCTTAACAAACGTTTAATAATGTCACCCACCTTTTAAAACTACCCTTGTAATTAATATATAGTAGAAACTTACCTTCTAAATAAAATACATGATTTAAAATTGTAAGGTTTCAATATTATGCTATATACATTTAAAATGGTTTAGGCCTAATAAAAGTTTTATGAGGAACCATGTAAATTAAATTTTACTTTATTTCTTACAAAAAGATTCTAAAAATGTAAAAGAAACTAAAATGTCAGTATTCATTATTTTATCACTATATTTCTTGCTGTAAAGTCCAAAATTCATATTTTAATATAGTTAAGTAAACTTATAAGCTGAATAAGATTTTATTATTCTTTGTTAAGGTATTACACACCACAATGAATGTATTGATCATGTCGGTAGTCTATTTATCCTGCACCTTGCTTTGTAATACAAATGTAGCTCCCCCACTTAAGGTTAAAAATCTTAAGTCAGGAATACTACAAAAAATTTTTGCATAATTTTAAAATGAAGTGTGTTTTGTAAATATTTATTTAAAATTAAATCTTAATATATTTTGAAGCCCTTGAAGAGAAAACTAACAAGATTATTCTATATAAAAGTAGTTATAAGGTTCAAGAAGTAATAATCCTAAAAGGCTACGTAAGATATGCACCAGTAAAGGATGCAAATGGGTTTTGCGAATAACGCATTTTACACGCTTTAACACAAAATGATGAATTCTCAAAATATATACGGGCTTACATATTTTACTTTTATGAAATTGAATATATTTAGTAACCAAATTTACACAAAATGACACAAGGTTAAAGCCCGCTAGAAAGAAGATGGTATAAAACCTTACTCCAAAAATGATTCTCTGTCTAATAAAGTATACTTTTCTGATAAAAACATGTTTAGGTAATTTAGGTTTATTTTTTAAGAAATTTTACTCTAGAAAATAATCATTGTTAAAATAGCATTTAAAACAATTTATGTTTCCTGAATTTTAGTAAGTAAATGAAAAAATTTTCAATAAACATCAACTCATAATCAATAAATGCAATGCTATTTGACACCTGCCAAAGTTTTTCACACGCTTATTTCTTTACACGGATTTATTGTCTTGACTTAGATAGATTGTCTTTTAAGTCATAAAGGTTTAAATCTTTAAATCGCATGAATCCCATCTGATCTTTAATGCCATGAAATCTTAACAATTTCCGGTTTTCTATTGTAAGACTTTTTAAGAATTAAAAAAATTACCATGCGCATCATAAAGCATCCCCTTTTTGACCCTTCTTTAAATATGTGCTCTCCCGTTACACTGTAATCCAGTATCATTATAGTAGAAGGTTTCTTGAGAAAGGGATATTTTGGGCAAACAATAATCAATCCTAACTACATGAAGGTACATATAAAATTTAAAGAGACATACAAAATTAAGCAAAGGTTTTTTTATTTTATTTTATTATTCCACCTAGAGTAAATATTACATTTTTGTGTATATTTCAAAATTTTCATCAGGATCACATAAGCTATATGTTAAAAATGTAAATCAGTAATATTATTTGCTTTTGTGTTGAGCTATATTAAATTTTAGAATTAAATTGGGTAGTTTTAATAAGTACCGGTAAACAATTAAAACATGACTTTCTATATACTTTATAAACGCATAAAACACTATATGTAAGGCTCGATCGCTATGATTTTGAACCATCATGCTCAATTTAATAAAAATCAGACACTTATTGAGTAATTTCTTTATGTTTTAAATATATTTAATACAGACATATAAATCGGTACATTAAAATATTAATGGATATGACTTGATAGAGATCAAGAGGTGATTTCATATGTAGGAACAATCTTTGATATTCCATTATGATTTATTATGTTTTCTTGACATATAACTGTTTTTACTAAAATATAACAGTTATATTTTTTTGACACTTATTTGAACTGTATGTAAGTCAATACCAAGTAAATTAAAGTGTAACGCTCTCTCATTTTACATCGGTGTCCTCCCCTCTAGGGGCCAATATATTTGTATGTTTTAATGTTGTAATGTACGAGAGGGTAATTAAGCTTTACTAAACGACCTCAAAATTCGTGTAAGGAAAAATAGGTTTCAGGCATGTTCTACTAAATGTTTTACGAAATCGCAAAAATAACATTACTTACACAGCAGCTTAAATTGTAGTGATAACATATTAATAAACATACCTCAACTTAGTCAAAGTTTTGTGCTTTTCTTCGTGAATTTATTAACGTACAATTTTGAACTGTTTTCAAATTTAAATAACCACAGTAAATATCTGAAGCCCTCAATAGATGTCCACGATAAACCCCATCCCGTGCATGTCATCTGTCTGTCAGGTGTTAGCAGGTACAATCTCCTGCCCGGAAATTACCAATTACCATCAACACACTTGTACCTCCGGCCGGGGAGATATTGAAACGTTGTTTACATAAACTTTATGATTTCATGTTATTAGTTAACATTATTTAAATCACCAGTCACTATTGTGTTTCTTTTTTTTATTATCATCCGTTTTGAACTGTGAGTAAACCTGGTACATGAAATGTAATAAGAATATTGAATTTAAATCCGTCACAACTTCATTTGGCTTCATTTAGTTAACACTAGTCAAAAACAATTTAACTTTTTATAAATATTTTACATTTATGTACAATAAATGTTATATGTCTAATATTGTATGTTTAACAGTAAAAATCTTATAAATCTTTGATTAAAATCACTGACCAAACCGCTTAGGTACAAACAATACAGATGCATGTATTGTTGAAATATCCGCTTTAGCCATTGTTGTAGTATTTAGAATAAGCAAACACCAGAATAAAAGAGTCGTCACAACAATGTGGTAACAATGGACTGGGACAATCCCTCATGAAGTGTAGGGACAATATCCCTAATCAATACCGTGATGTATGTAGAGCAAAATAGTGACATGGAATAAAGGAAAAGAGGCTGTTAGAATATATTACTCCTTACACAACTGATTCGAAGCGATAAGAATATATGACTAAAGGCTTTTAAGCAGCAGTTAGTTGTTTTAGATAGACAAATAAATGTGTATACTAAGCAGCACAGTGCATGTTTAATATAGGTTAGCAGCCAATAAACAGGGGTAAAAATAAATACACTTAGAAATGTAGGATCTAAATTAAAAACATTAATACTTGTCCCTAGCTTTAAATTTTTTATAAACCTGTAAAACTTGTGTTAAAAATCCTTGTTAAAAAACCAAAGTGGTTAGTCTATTTGTAATTTTAGATGGGTTTCTTGGTTTCAAGTCCTAATAAGAATTTACCCCACCACATAAAAAAGAAAAATGACAATTCATTTTGCCTCTGGATTGTTTGATTAATATATGTTGATAGGTTATCTTACCTTAACAATCCTAATGGAAATATCCCTCAAAATCGATTCAATTAACATTAATGTGCTTTTTTTTAGAAAGTGAGGTTAGGTTATTATCAGGTTAGACAACAAGTTTTGAACCATGGTTCTTAGTGTTATTATTTTGTGTTTCATCGTCATGTACTGTGTTTTTAATGTGAAATGTGTTAAATGTGAAGAGTTTAAATATAAGGAAGTCCTCCGGATGGAAAATTTTAATTAGTCAAGTCAACCTGGTCCTTCAACTGATGATGGGTTTTCGAACTCGAAATCGATTTTGAGGGATATTTCCATTAGGATTGTTAAGGTAAGATAACCTATCAACATATAGAAAAATGACATTTCAGTAAGCCATTAAATATTATTATACTCTAATTACGCTTCAAAATCTTCTAAGAACGTATCAGTTTTAGATTACATAATCAGGAAAAACACAATAAAAAATAATTTTACTAACATTTAATTTAAATTTATTTATACTCTCAAACATGCTCGGTAATAATTTTCATTGTATCCTGCCATAAACATTACACTTGTTTGAAAACTGGTTATTCTTAATCTTGATGGAATTTTTGTTTTTGGAAAATAATTCCATATTTTTATGTAGCTATTACCACCCGAGGCGGTACAACGTAGCAGTAGACCTTTTGTTGTACGATGACGACTCCTGGGACTCAGGGCTGGGTATTTAGAGCTACCACGAAACTGTGCGTACCTTAGACCTAAAACCTTAGACAAAACAACACCACTGTAGTTTATCAGGTCACGAGATGTAAGAGGACATTTTATTACTTTTTTTATAAATAACTGAACATTACAAACAATCTATCTATGATAATATTTGTTTAATTGTTCAAATACACTTAATTAAAGTAAACATAATTAAATTAAATATTTTTCAATGAAAAAAATGAAAGTATTTTAAGGTTTACTTTAGTGTACAGAGTTGACGGTAGTCCTTATCATAATTAAATTCCAGTAAATTTCATGTATCTTATTTCGTGCTAACAGTAAATATATATTTATGGCAAAATCTTTCCTTCTATTTTTTATTATTTGCATTTAATCGTGTCAATATAAGCTACCCTTTTATTGTGATAACAGAAACGACAATTACAATTTTACTAACGTACTAAAATTAAATTAAAATAAATTGAACAAACTCTTACATTATCAATATTGCAGAGGCCAGGTGTTTAGATAAAACCATTAGGATTATTTGAAGTTAGCGTGTTTCAATGGATTATAAGATAAATGCGTTTTTTAAGCCACCATTATACAAAGAATTCTGTACCACTGAAAAATCTTTTCTCAAAATGTATTCCGTTAGTAAATATTTTCATAATTTATGTCCAGTGTCCTGCAGTAAATTATATTTATAATGTAAATTTTATCTTAATAGTCATAAGGGCTTACAAAGTAAAAAAGGGTAAAAACTTATATAGCTTGTGTGGCCGTATAAGGGGTAAAAAAGATATAAACTTGGTTTTAATTTGCAATTAAATAACTTCCATGCAAAGTATGAATTTTTATAAATTTGTTACCTGTTCAAATAATTTAATTGCGAAAATTAATTTAATTGTGAAAAATACTTTTAACCCGGGCAAAACAATAATCGCATGAATGTACTCAAATAGTTGTTTAGCCACCAACAATGTAACCGGGGGTTGCGGTTTACACAAGTTTCCCGAGCAATCCCAGTATATGGATATCGTTGTCTGGGTCATTTATACATTAATATACTGCCAAAGCACTCTGTATTTAGTATAATGTTATTCAGTTTTCTCTTGTAACAATGACATTTCATGACGAATTTAATTCACTTAGCTATAAATTAGTAGTTTCATTTTATTAAAGTATAATACTTCCAAAAATAGATAACCAAATGTGAATTCTTGTACTTATTTTTATTAACGATATAGATTTTAAATATACATGCTATGAAATTTAAGTAATAACAATATAATTTCGGTAAAAAACTTACTGGAAAATACTATTTAATCGATTGTAAATATCCGTTTTTGAAGTTTTATTATTTTATTATTAGCAAATGTATTAAAGCTACCGCACATTTTTACAATACCGTTGGAAATCTTTTATTCAATATATTATTTTATATTTTGAAAAAAATATATATAATAATATAATATAATCTATAATTTATATTATAAATTATTATACAAAAATAATATAAAATACTTTTGCTAAAATATTATGATTTTTGTAATCAAATAAAAAACGAACGCCTTACATCCCAAAAGTACAGCTCGAGATATAAGTGTAGAGATATTAACGCAGACAATAACAATTTAATTAACTCTCTCACAGCTAAACGCTACCGTGTTAACCTTATCTCGACTCTACTTTAATATGTTTTGAAGTACTGTAAAGTAATTAATTATTCTGTAACAGGGTAGTTAAAGCCTTTTATGTATATATTTTAATTAATATAGTATATGTCATGCTAAGTGTATTGATATACTGATGAGTATCTTTGACAATCATATAAATCACACTAATCATTGTTAAAGTTTATTTGTTAGGGTGAAAAAGTTGTATTTTAGATAAACTATAAGCTATTCGTTAATTGTGCAGTACAAATTGCAAATTCTTCATTAAAAATAACATTACCAGCAACTTTAAGTTACTGTATGATTGTTGATGTAAATATTTTTACCGAAGCTAAAAAAAAAAAAAAATTAATTATGAAAGGTATACTACTAAAAATTAATATTATTAACGGGAAACGTATTTTATTTAAAAATTTAGCACCTGGGGGTTGAGCATTTACTTGGTAAACTTAAATAATTCTTTGTAGTCATGGTATAATATCACTCACAAGATGTACGCTTAAATGCCAAGCCCAAAGAGGTTAGTTTCTTGCAAGACGAGCTCGTTCGCATTGCTCAATCGCCTTTTAGGATGTTGTAATGTAGGCCTAAGAGTTCTTCAGCATTAGGCCTATGAGTTTTTTTTTAAATTGTAACATAACGTTGATTTTATCTTCACAATCGACAGCTGATTTCATGATTTCATACTACCCTCTTTTAAAAATTTTGAGGAATTATACAAATTACTTGCCTTTAAATCCTATTAGAATAGAGGGTTGGTAGCACTGACTGAAGCAGTGAGTTTTAGAAATGTGAAGTTCTGCACTTAATTATCGAATATTTATTTATTTTAAAGTTTTTAGGACATAGTTTTGTGCTGGACACGATTCGGTGTACGTAATAATCATTTAAAACAGTTACATTCTGTTGGACTATTAATTATTAATTATAAATCTTTGGAAGAAACTAACCGGAGTGAAAGCTAGGTTAGCTTGCCCATCTCTCGGTAGTCTCATTTTACCGGCATCTATCTCTTGAACCAATATTTCTTTCTGAATAAAGTGGACAGTGACTAGAAGTAAGAAAACTTCAACAGGTATTACTACGAATATTAATGTCATGCCTCAAAGTAATAGCTGTGGTATCTGCAATGAAGACGTGCCGGAAGAAACCGCAATGCTCTGTGATGGAGACTGCAATAAATGGTTTCACATTCATTGTGTTGATCTTTCTGGTGATGACTACGCCGCCATCAAATTTCTGATATGGCAGAAAAAAATAAATGGTTCTGCCAAGACTGTCTTGGAAAAGTGTCTGCGTTTTTTAATGGGAAATCAATAGAGTTAGCTGATTCAAAAGATGATGTGGCTGTGCTGCGCTTGACTGTTGAGAAGCTTTTGGAGGCAGTAAAGGGGATTGTTAATGACAATGTAAACCTCAACGATAAAATGGACAAACTCATCTCTAGAGAGAATCCGTATGATAAGCAAAACATTGAAAAAATATATCCAACTGTTGAAGAAGTTGTTTTTCCTTCATGGAAAACAGTTACGGAAGCTAGGAGTAAAGGAGTTGGCCGAGGCCGAGGTTATTCATCATCCTCTAGTGACTTAATAAAACCAACTGTCACCAATAAAGTAGGCCTAGGCCCAAATAATGCCTCAGCTCAGGGCACCGAGAAATACAATCAGTCTCATAGGCCTAGTTCTAAAGGTGAACATGAAGACATTTCACCATCTACTGATAAACCTCAATATGAAGATGATGAAGAACCATGGACCGAGGTATCCCACAAGAAAGGTCGCAATAAACAACAGAAAGTCGTCATCGGGACCAAAAGTGGGCAGAGTGACTCGAAGGTTAAAAGTGTCCAAAAACTGACATGGGTTTTCGTGTCTCGCCTGGCCCCTAATGTTACTAAAGATGACATCAAGGACTACCTGAAGAACTCCGGCGTCAACTCAGGAGAATGTGTTGAGCTTAAAGCCAGGTATGAAACTTATAAATCTTTTAAGATAGGACTTGACGAAAATGTAGTGTCAACAGTGCTAGATGCTAACTTTTGGCCTGTTGGCACCTTAGTTAAAGAGTATGTCCCCGTCAAGAGGCGTCCTATCTCAAAGAATGGGGCTTCACCTGCTTTTTTACCGAACATGAAGAAAAATCAAATTTGAACACTAGGCCTAGGCCTAATGAACTTGTGAACTGTGATAGGGAATCTAGTGATAGGAATATTAGTTTAATGTTCCTTAATATTCAGGGTCTTAGGGATAAGGTAGAAATTTTACAGGAGTTCATTCATGCACATGCATATGATCTTATCTGCTTATGTGAACACTGGTTAAACGAGGAGGAGCTAAAATACAATGTTGTTGAAGGTTATTATCTGTGATGTAATTTTAGTAGGTCTAATATCTCCAGAGGGGGTGTATGTATCTTTGTTAAAAATAACGTAGCATGTACTAAACTTGATCTTAACTGGTTGAATTCAGAGTTAAATTTCGAAATTTCAGGTATAGTTGTGCAATGTTTTAAAACCGTTGTCTTTTCAATCTACAGATCACCTGATGGCTCTGTTAATATATTTCTGGAAAGTTTACTTAGACTACTGGTTTATGTTGAAAAGTGGCAAGGATATCAGATATTAATTAATGGGGATGTAAATGCAGAATTTGACATCACCACTGTCAAAAGTAGTGTGAAAGAATTTTGCAGCTTGCTCATGCAATATGGTTTTTCTTGTGTCAACACCAAGCCTACTAGATTTAATAAGCCTGATTTAATATTAGATTTAATATTTGAAAACATATTATCTAAGCCTGCTTAGATAATATGTTTTCAAATTTAGCTGCAGAAGACTTTGACATTGAAATAATATATTTTCCTTTTTCTGATCATGATATATTGAGTGTAATATGTAAGAATAGTAATTATTATCTTAAACTGGTGGAACAATCTGTTACCACAACACTTGGTTCGGATGATATAGGCCTGCCTAGATTTACAATTCCAGCAAATAGTGTAACTGCACTGAACAATACACTTCTAACTTTTGACTGGGAAGCCTATCTTCTGAACAAAAATCATGTTGATGCAAATGAACTGTTTGACTTATTTTTCACTAAATTAAGGCAAATCATTGAAACATTTTTGAAAGTTAAAAGCATTTGTAGGCCTAAGAAAAGATCATCCGAATTAAATTTGTGGTATACGAATGACTTATGTAGGCTTAAGAACCGTATTTTGTTTCTGGGTGATGTATATAAAAATACAGGCTGTGAAAATATTCTGACAAAAAAGAAAGACTGTGTAAAAATGTACAAGAAAAAAAATCTGTGATGCTAAACGTAACTTTAATGCTTCTAGTATTGTAAACAGTGACAATAAGTCAAAAACTGCCTGGAGAATTATAAATTCAGTCAGTAAAAACACATCTCATGTTAGAAAAATACCCGTTACTCCAAATGATTTAAATAACTTTTTCATTAAATCAATACAAGATATAAAATTCGAAATAGGCAGCTCAAAAATCCAAGCCTCAACTTTTTTGCAACAATTTAAGAAGTCAAATTCATTTTTGCTTGGGAAACAATTCACTGCAATGATCTACTCTCAGTAGTTAGTAGAATGAAAATGTATCACAGCCAGGATATCTACTTTATGTCTAACTCCTTAATTAAAAACATAATTCATGCAATTGTACAACCACTCACTTACTGTTTCAACTGGTGTTTATTTGAGGGTATTTTCCCTGACATTTTGAAGCAAGCCAAGGTTTGTCCGATCTACAAAAAGGGACCAAAATCGGAACCTCAGAGCTACAGACCTATTTCTTTGCTGCCAGTAATTGGTAAGGTCTTTGAGTGCATAGTATGTAATCAACTCTGTGCATACTTAGAATCTGCCGAGCTTTTTTCAGGGTCCCAATATGGCTTCAGAAAGGGTCGATCGACCGTACAAGCTGTTGACTCTCTTGTTCAGGATGTTCTTGAAACATTTGAGACAAGGGCCTTTGCTCGGGCCACTTTTTGTGACCTGAGTAAGGCCTTTGATTGCATTGACCATAATATTCTGCTAGATAAGCTGGATTTCTATGGTGTGAAGGGTCAGAGGCTTAAGTTTTTCGAATCCTACTCGAAAAACCGAGAACAGTTTGTTAGTACAAATGAGGGGAATTCCTCTCTTTTACCAATAAAGTATGGAGTCCCTCAGGGTTCTGTGCTGGGGCCTGCCCTGTTTCTAATCATGGTAAATGATCTTCTTAGTTATGTTAACTCTAAATGTTATATGTATGCAGACGAAACAACTCTCGTTAATGTAAGTAATAACTTAGGGCAACTGAAATCAATTGTTAATGAAACCTTGGATCAGGCAGCCTTGTGGTTCAAAGCGAACGGTCTCCTCTTGAACAACACAAAAACTCAACATCTTACTTTTAGTCTAAGGCCCACAGATATGAAAAATGTGTCAGAAACTGAATATGTTAAATTTCTTGGTATATCAGTGGATGTTAAGTTAACATGGTGTTACCATATTCATTTTATCTCAAAGAAATTATGTTCTGTTATTTTTCTTCTAAGACGCCTTGTAAAACATGTCACAGTGGATTGTTTGAGGATGGTTTACTTTTAATACTTCCAATCTATAATAAATTATGGCCTGGTTTTATGGGGAAACTGTTATAGAAATAATGAAATTCTTGTACTGCAGAAACGTGTCATTAGAGTTATGAAACAATGTAGTAGTAGATATCATTGCAAACCTGTATTTATCGAATTTAAGATTTTGACACTAGTTAATCTGTACATTTTTGAGTTGGTAAAATATGTATTGGACCACCTAAATGAGTTTACGTGTAGAAGTAATGTTCATGACCACAATACTCGAAATAGAAATGCATTAGATTATGAGTTTGTCAGACTTTCTAAGTCATTAAAAAGTAATGTTTCAGTAGGATTAAGGGTCTACAATAAGGTTAGGCACAACATGAGTGAACCCCCTCTCAAGTCTAAATTATTTAAGTTTCATGACTGGCTTTTGTTAAATCCTTTTTATTCTCTTGAGGAGTTTTTTGACCTAAGAACCTGTGATATTAGCTTTTAAATAACTCTGTGATAATTATATTTTTAATACTTTTTAAATAATGTATTAGGCCCTATAACTATAAGTTCGCTTTTAATCTGACTTAGACCTATTTGTTATTTGTTATTTCTATATTTTATCTGTTTTAAGTTATTTTATACTTGTTGAAAACTTTCAGATGTTTATTTTACTTGTTGACATCTTGCTCATTGTTTTTTCACTGTGCCTTAATTGTTTTATTTCATTAATAATTTAAATTTTATTTTCTTCAAACTTCCATCTTACTGCCAATCAAACTTAATTAAAATGTAAGGTCAGTTGTTTTTCTGTAATGCCAATTTATTGTTGATAAAATAATGTGACTCAGTAGCTTTTAAGTTATCTGTATTTTCGACCTTGTCCATTGTACTAACAATGTACCTAAAGACAATAAAACATATTCTATTCTATTCTATTAATTCACTTTCATTCGACTAAATAGACATAATCATCATCAAATGTATCGTTAAAAAAAGTCTAATAACTTTCTTTCATCATAGCATCATTCAGTTACTGGCTACAAAAGAAAACCACTTTATGATTTTAATTCAAAATTGTAACTGAAATAGACTTTTCATAGCATGGAGTACTATATAAATATTCGTTTTTTCCGAATTAAGCTATTTAAATTGAATACATTTGTTAAGGCCATTTTAAAAATCCGTGTGCAAACAAATATGCCTTACTCATATTAAAGTATAGGAAACTCTCATTTATATTTTAATAATGAGAATGATGCAGTAAAATAACATGTTATATCAAGATCATTTTTTGCACAAAACCCAATATTATGTTATTCAATATTTTAGTTGACCTAAACCAACTAAAATTTAAACATAATACTCTCTAATTTGACATAAAATTAAATTTAGCATGTTTAAATTTGAGAAAAGAATAAATTGATTTTTCATTATTTGATCAAATAACTTAAATGTTTTAAGCTATTCCTTGATCATAAAAATACCATGAAGGAATAAAAGAATGGGATAGTAATTATATAATTTATTGTTCTATACCACCTTTAATAAAAAAAACACACTATCCAAGTAGTTTAATTTGAACGTATAGTCAGTATTAAATAAAAAAATAAAAAAAACATGAAAATAAATAAAGTTATAAAAGAGTTACATACGGGTAAAAGTGTGGAGAGAGATGTAACACACAGCAGGTGGCCGGGCTAAGCCTTCAGGTTACTCGGTGTTAAAGCGAATTATGTGGTTTAAATGATAAAACCTTCTTTCAACACAGGACTGCATGCTGCTTTGCTGCGGTTCGTTTTTTGAAACACATACATAGCGATGTAACATATTGCTAAAGTAAAATAGCCGTGTCACGTTCAACGATTTTTATACAGAGATAGTTTTGCATCTAAAAGAGATTTAATTTTTCTTTTTAAGAATCGAGAAATTAAAATCTAGTACCATACTTGTTTTTCCAACCTTTCAAAACATGTTACAACAAATATTGTTATTTTGAAACCCACATGTAGTGGTTTTTTTAAATTTTTTTATTTAATGCTGCTCTCCAATAATGCACTGCATAAAATTTTTTAACTTAAAAAATAAATGAAATTTAAAAACCCACTTAGTGAAAGTGTAAGTGAAAGTGTAACACAATTGTATAAATATTTTTATATTTATAAAATACATAAAACATATATTTTACTGTAGTGGGGCGTAAATTAAATGTATTATTATATTTATAAAGTGTTTAGTTATGTTAAGGTTTTATGTGATTGTTCTCAATAATATACTTGTACTTATAAGTCACCATCACGATGGATACAAATATTTTACGCAATGGGACTTATTTAATTTCAATTTTATATATTTAATTATATAGATTTGTCAAATATTTAATTAATTAATTTAACATTTTATTAAATTAATTAAATAGTGCTGGTATTTGTAGTTATTGGTTCCTGTAAATCGCCGGATTTAAGTATTCAAAACAAAGTGTTGAGGTCGTTATTTAAAACAAATAAGAACTATATAAACAAAAACGTCTTGCAAACCACATTTCAAATTCACTATTTTGACATAAGTTTAATTTACATAGTTTATAACTTATTGGACTAAAATTAAAAATTTAAAACCTATTAAGGTAAATACAATTGATAAAAAATAGATTTCCTTCATCACTGTAACGTGAAAAAAAAAATTTCATCACTCTTAAGTGTTTTTTGTGCTTAGTAACATTTTGCATATTAACTTTGAAACGGCACAGAAAATATAAATAAATTGAAGTAAAAAGAGTATTCTTGTTTCATAATAAAAATATAACGCAAAAATGATCACGTTAAGGTCAAAATACATTATGAGTATTATCGATTGTGCATTTAAAACTTGACACACAAGAAAAATTATGCTTTTGTTACTATTTAGTAAAATTATTTTCTTCCATTTCAATCTCAATTTTACAAAATAGTACAAAAACCATTCGATAAAAACGTTTCAAACTTTGGTATAGAAAATGTGGAGTATCAGTCACCAATAATATTAATAATAATATTATTAATGATACTATTAATCGCTCTAAAAACACTTACAATATATCTCTCCACTCTTTTTTATTTGGTAGCTTCCCTCAAGTTTTAGAGCTCGATTTATATCAAACTAGGATAAAAGGTAATATAATTCAATTGGGTAGGTTTGAAATACTTAAATTAAGTGAATACATAAAATTTTCGCCTATTAGGTCCACATTTTTACCACGACAGCCCACACCAGATGGCGTGCCCAGCTCGGCACGACAACGACTGATTTGTTGTGATGATCAATGTATTGATCCGCAATAGGTCTTTTAATTGAGATAAATGTCTACTCAGGAAGTTAAAATTGCATCATACTAAATAACAAACGTAACGCAGTATTTGTGTAAACGTTTATCTATTATAATTTTTCACATTTTACTGTTATATATTTTTGTAAGAAACTTCATATTAACATTTTATTCCCTCTATGATGAAATCTAATCTTAAAAACAAACATGTTATGACGATGTTATGTTAATGATCAAGGGTAAGAAGTAAAGCATGCAATATAACAATTTCAAGTACGTTGTAATCCAAATGTCAATTATATGTTACCACAAAGTATAATTAAAAGATTCATTTCGTAAAAAGGAAAATAATGAACTAAAATTAACATAAAATATCATTTTATTATTATTATTATTATAAAATGATTAATAAAAATGATGGGACTTAAAATTACCCAAAGGACATCACTTGTAATTCATGGATTGCTAAAAAGTTTTCCGATCTCTTTGGTAAAAAAAATGGAGGAAATGAATGAATTTCCACGTTAGAAAACTGTTATTTAATGTAAAAACCTTAAATATTCAATTAAAACATTAAAATAAATACGATATACACTCAGATCACTTATCGTCTGCTTTATATTGTGTTTATAATTATCGGCATGACTGTTTCAATACTCTTAGTTCAATAATTTCAATACAAGTATGTATGTTTTTGGATTAAGACTTTATGTAGACTCAGATATAAATATTCATTCTTGATAGTAATATAGTATTTTTTTAACAAATAACATAGTAATCATTCACAAGTTTATGGATGGATATGTTTTGATATTTTGGTAATTGTTCTGTAAACCATTGTATATATAAAAATTGAAAAAAGTAGTGCATTTTGATACTATGTATTTTTTACATCACAGATAAAGACTTTTTTTTTCTTAATTAAACCAAAGTGTTGTCTTACTTTTCTAATATACCTAACTAACTGCTGTCATTTTTCTAATGTACCTGAAACAAAACAAATACAAATCAATATTATTATATTATCAAATCAAAGACTCATTAAAACTATGAAAATTAAAATTCAGTCTGGTAAACGAATCTTATTATTAACATTAGAATCTTTATTACTGTTATTAACGAATCTTTAACATTAGAAACGTTATAAATAAATACTATTGTACATGCGATTCCGGTTTAGCAATTAAACTAATCTTTAAAGTGTAAAAGTTATAAACAATATAGTACAATTATAGTAGTAACATTTTAATCCCCCTGTATTGCTATAAATTGTTATTAATAACGCTTAACACAACTCTATTCTATACCACCTAAAAATAAATTTGCTTAAAAGCAAGAAAGTTTAAACAACTAATAAATAATTCACCAGTCTAGAAGTTGGTTAGATATGAGACTGCTTGAACTATTGAATATGTTTAAAATAAAATTATATTTAACTAATAAGCTTGATCGTAACGCATAGGCCTTTGGCAAGGAGTTCGTAGATAATTAAATAGTTATATTACTAAAAATTACTATTTCAAAAACAGTGGTGGAAAAAGCCTCCCCAGATGACACCAGGACCTCCTCCCCAGGGGCCGATATATTTGTGTGTGTACGAGCGGCCCAGTACCACGTCCCTGAATTACTTCCACTGCGTTATAGCGAGGGCTCACATTGTTTATAATGTATCATTGACATCAATTACTATTGCATTTTAAATGTACAGAATAATTTTGGCTATAAAGAAGGTCAGGTTTTGTGATTAAAATCAGAGTAATGCTCTATTAGGCCTATGGTAAGAATATTGTTTTCCAAGGTACATTATAAATCGATTGATTATTTTAAAGTACAAATTACTATCGAATTTTATCTGCTTTGATTTTATCCTAGTTTTTTATGTTTAAAAACCTTTTAAAATCGCCCTACATTTTTTAATAACATCAAACATGGTTTTGTATCAAAGTAATTTAACTACATTTTGAATTAGTTTTTATGTAGCAATCATACTACGTTTTTATCTGAAAAAATTAATGAAATATTTAATTCGTAAATTAGAAAAGGTGTGTACAATCCAAAGGTAAACAAATTCAATTAGCAGAACAAAATGTATACTTGGTTTAAGTTTAAACGTATCTGTATTAACTGATACAATATAAACAGCCAAACTGAATGTATTGTCGAAAAACCCGCTTACCCATGTCATAGTGTTTAAAATGCCTAAACATTGGAATAAAAGAATCGTCAAAACAATGCAGTAACAATGGACTGGACAAATCCCGCCGGAGCAGAGGCACAGAGAACATTATCTCCATCCAATCGCGATGCATAGAGTATGTAGTTTGTGGTTTAAACTTATATGTAGAAAATGTAGAGAATATGATAATACTGAATATATAGGCTATATATTTTTCAACAATAGTTTATCAACATTTTTGTTAAAATGATAGTGGAAACCAGTTAATAAATACCATCGAACAGCAGACCTACATACTCAGCAAATTTTCAATGGATTTTTTTTTAGCTTTTTATCATCCTTATAAGCACCATCGGAAGTGGTATGTGGGTTCATTACCTTGGAGACGTTACAAGTAAATATAGTGTAATTAGTAATTAATGAATGAACATACCAAATCGTATCAAGATATAATTTTTTCTTTCATTTCACTCATAAACACAACGAGTCAAACTGAAAAACAGAAATGTTTATAAGGTAAATTCTGAGTGGTAAATGTAATTTTCAAGTGAAATAAAAAATATCTTGAACTCCTTCAGGATATTCAAAAAAGTTATTAAATATAGAAATACAAATAAAATATCACTTAATCAAACAACCTGAAACATTACATTTAAATGTTACGATCCATTTTCCCACCGAAGTTTTGTGTAAAAGAAGAAATATAATGAGGTTGAAAAACTAGCCCCTTAGGTAACTCGATATCGTTGTTTAAAGAGTTCACTTGTTTTTGTTTTTTTTTTTCTGTTAAATGTCCGTTTGAAATGTCAAATATTTTACTGAACTCTTTTAGATATAATTATCTTTGAATGCGTAACACAAAAACTTTTGATGTTTTATACGTTGATATTACAAAAGTTTAATGTTACAATAGAATAAGCGCATTCTTTGTTTTAAATCTTTATTGTCGTTTCACAAACAACAATTTAACCATGCCTGATATTTTACTTATAGTTTTTTTTACAAAATTATGAAAACTAAATCAAAGGATTATATCACAAATATAGAAGTAAAATTGAATAATTATGAAGGGTGTCCCGGAATCTTCTGGAACCCTCTTGTATGTTTGTTCCGTGCTTCGAGACAAATATACTTTACAATAAAACCATGTCTCCAGTGGATGTATATCGGTATGTAATTTCTCATTAGTTCATGAGATCTTAAAAATCACAGAAGGTAGTGAATCGAAACTTGGCACGGCTATTGTGTAAGTCAAAACTAATTTACGTATGTATTTTGACATTTCTACCAATTTCCGTTTCAAAACAGTGGCTATATTTAATTTTCAAATATAAATATCTTATGAATATCAAAGTTATCAAAATAAAATAAAACACTTAAATTATAATGGCTAACATTTGCATTTGGAAATCGGTAGTAATGTAAAACACATAAGTAAATCTGTCTTGACGTACACAATATTTGTGCCTAGTTTCAACTCTGTATTTGATTTCTTGTTAATAAGACACACGTAGGGCTAATAATAATAAATTCTTATATTATATTTAAGATTATTCCTTGGATTAAAATCGGTAAAAATCGTACAGATGGATTAACATCAAAATTTAAATGTTTTAATATTATCTTTTATTAGTATTATATTATATATGAATAATTCATCAAAAGGGATATTAAAAACATATTTACCGCAAAAATTTTATCGTTTTTGATTCATATTAAAAAGAATTCAAATTCAACAAGTAAAACTATGAACTATATTTAAATTGAACGATATTAATTAAGAAACTTTGTGATAAATATATATTAATGTATAAGATACTGTTTATTTACAATCATGACTAAAAAAATTATCTTCCAATAGACGCTGAAAGCTATTAACTCTAACAATTATACTTTAATTAACTTTCCAACAACGATACAACACATTTAACCTTATGAAGCTTTTGAAACTCTTATGGTTTTAATTATTAAAATTTATATTTTTGCTCACGTTTTATAATGTGATTACAAAAACAAGTATTAAATTACGTAACCGGTATTAAAATAGTCATGCTAAAATTATTATTTGTATTATACATTTTTCTCTATTGATTATTCATATTTCTTATCGTTTGGTAAATAATAATTGCATTGTAATTATTTTAGTTTTTTATGTAGTTTTAAGCATATTAATCTAGGTTATTCTATAAGGTGGACTTTACAGAGAGAAAGACATAAAAGACATTTAATTCAAAGTATAATGAGGAAGGAGAGACGAAGTAAGTTGGCAGTTTATTGTCCTTCAAGTTTAAAACTGTTACATGTCATAACTATAATTTTTATAATTTTAGAAATAAAAATAGAAGTATTTTTTATTGCAATATGTATGTTAAATGCACCCTATTTAAATGATATAGTTTTTCCCTTAATATCCCTGTATGTTACAATATTTCCTTACTAAAAATGTCGTATGGCTTTCAGTGAAGGGAAATCAGCAATTAACTGACAGTTCTCTTTTCCTGAAATGCCTGCACTTTTTTGTTGTATATGTAGGGGACCACTGGTTTAACGTGACTTCCGGACCATGGGTCCGAACAAACGATCTTTTTTTCCCGAGCCAGGAGTTGAACCCCGAACCCGCTGACGCGCTGGTGATAGCCTATAGCTCTACCACCGAGCTACAGCCGGTGCCTAACATTCCCTGCATTAAATTTTTAGTATTGAATATTAACATCGTTCTCATTTACCTTCAAAAGAGAACTAACATGCTGCTTTTACGATCTTTTTGATTTTTTAATGCGAAAATATAGATAAAAGTCAATGTAACATGTTATTATTCTAAAATTCTTATATATACATATGTAGCAGTCAAATACATTATTGTAACTCCACTAAAGAAAAAACGACTTATCACTTACATGTCCTGTTGTAAAACAAACAGAACCGTAACTTTTGCCGCCAAGATTGTGGGAGTCCCACGGCAGGTTGTAAAGTTTACCATCATAAACACCCGCGACAACATCTACCGGTTAACTCTGTTTAGTACGCTTATAAATTACATGAACCTACATTTTATATAACATAATTTGTTTACAAACATATATTATGTGTTATGTGTAACATTCTGTGAGTTATAAAACATATTTGGTTCATGTTTTAGACAAAATTTACTATCGCAAACTAAAATGGTGAGGTAAAACTAAAGAAGAGATACGAGTACATCAGAAAAATGAGTTATCACTAGCACTAAACCTAAAAGAGTATGTACAACCGTTAGGCTTTAACAAGGTGACTTATTGTACTTATCAATTCAGAACAACCAAAACCTACCTCTCCACAGTAAAGCACTCTACCGATAGTGTTTCTAACATCAAACCTCAACGCCATATAGAAATTAACCTTCCATTTACATTGTCATGTATCACTGCAGGATAGGATCCTGCCGCTAGGACACTGGCCAATGGACACAAGTACAATCGGCCCAGCCATTGTTTGTTTATTGTTCCAGCCCAGGACTGGACGTCGCTTTGTTCCTTGGTTGTGTTTATATCAGCGCTATTGTTCTATGATCTTGGTTCGGCCAAACCTTCCATTTACATTGTCACATATCATTGCAGGGTAGGATCTGCCGCTAGGACTGCCCAATGTACACAAGTACAATCGACGTTGCCAGTGTTTGTTTATTGTTCCAGCCCAGGACGGGACGTCGCTTTGTTCCTTGGTTGTGTTTATATCAGCGCTATTGTTCTCTGATCTTGGTTCAGCCAAACCTTCCATTGACATTGTCACATATCACTGCAAGGTAGGATCTTGCCACTAGGCACTGCCCAATGTACACAAGTACTATCGGCGTTGCCAGAGTTTGTTTATTGTTCCAGCCCAGGACGGGACGTCGCTTTGTCCCTTGGTTGTGTTTATATCAGCGCTATTGTTCTCTCACCTTGGTTCGGCCAAACCTTCCATTTACATTGTCACATATCATTGCAGGGTAGGATCTGCCGCTAGGACTGCCCAATGTACACAAGTACAATCGACGTTGCCAGTGTTTGTTTATTGTTCCAGCCCAGGACTGGACGTCGCTTTGTTCCTTGGTTGTGTTTATATCAGCGCTATTGTTCTCTGATCTTGGTTCGGCCAAACCTTCCATTTACATTGTCACATATCATTGCAGAGTAGGATCTGCCGCTAGGACTGCCCAATGTACACAAGTACAATCGACGTTGCCAGTGTTTGTTTATTGTTCCAGCCCAGGACTGGACGTCGCTTTGTTCCTTGGTTGTGTTTATATCAGCGCTATTGTTCTCTGATCTTGGTTCGGCCAAACCTTCCATTTACATTGTCACATATCATTGCAGAGTAGGATCTGCCGCTAGGACTGCCCAATGTACACAAGTACAATCGACGTTGCCAGTGTTTGTTTATTGTTCCAGCCCAGGACGGGACGTCGCTTTGTTCCTTGGTTGTGTTTATATCAGCGCTATTGTTCTCTGATCTTGGTTCGGCCAAACCTTCCATTTACATTGTCACATATCATTGCAGAGTAGGATCTGCCGCTAGGACTGCCCAATGTACACAAGTACAATCGACGTTGCCAGTGTTTGTTTATTGTTCCAGCCCAGGACGGGACGTCGCTTTGTTCCTTGGTTGTGTTTATATCAGCGCTATTGTTCTCTGATCTTGGTTCAGCCAAACCTTCCATTTACATTGTCACATATCACTGCAAGGTAGGATCTTGCCACTAGGCACTGCCCAATGTACACAAGTACAATCGACGTTGCCAGTGTTTGTTTATTGTTCCAGCCCAGGACGGGACGTCGCTTTGTTCCTTGGTTGTGTTTATATCAGCGCTATTGTTCTCTGATCTTGGTTCGGCCAAACCTTCCATTTACATTGTCACATATCATTGCAGAGTAGGATCTGCCGCTAGGACTGCCCAATGTACACAAGTACTATCGGCGTTGCCAGAGTTTGTTTATTGTTCCAGCCCAGGACTGGACGTCGCTTTGTTCCTTGGTTGTGTTTATATCAGCGCTATTGTTCTATGATCTTGGTTCGGCCAAACCTTCCATTTACATTGCGCACATATCACTGCAATGTTCATGATGATTAATTGATGATATACCTATTTTAACTTCATACATTTTATTTTTAATGGTTATAATCCTTAGATTTTCAGAGATTTTATTTCATTTCGTCCATAAAAAATGTCTTTCAATGTTTGCAAAACGATACATATAAAATATGATTTATTTTTACTATTATCACTATGCAATTACTATAGACTACATAATATCATTATTAATTTAAAACTATTTGGTGAAATCGGTTGAAACTTTATTTTAAAGTTAATTCCAATATTAATATGAGTGCAATTAAATAATTTGATATTCCATACAATAACAGTAAAATCCCAATAAACTTAAATGACTCTTTCCATGCTGTCACAAGTAAGGAGATTATGATGTGCTTTTAACAATAAATGCTTTAAAAATAACCTTAATTTCAACTATTAACTAGAATTACACATATTAGCAACTAAGCATAAATTCATTAAATACTAAAATGTTTACCAACTTAAAAATTAAAGATAAATCAAATTAGTATTGAATACGTTGTATAAAAACCTAATTTTATGTTTTTTTTTTCTTTTCAACAAATATATATTGTATTGGGTTTATAACATCTTCTATTCCCTTTCAATGTACTATTTACTTTTTTGACCATTAGATAACAAATATTTATGCCCGAAGTACTGAACGGATAGTCACACTTATAGTTTTTATGAAAGATTTTAACTTTTCATATTAATAAATTCCACTAATAAAAATTACCATTAGTAGCTCACCTTGCATTACTGTCGAGGGCCCAAGTTTCAAAAGCACACATTTAAGCCTTAAACCGCCCACAGCATTTTCGTTGGCTAGACCTTTGCAGATATTTTTTTCGATCCTCCTATTAAGAATAGTAAAATAAGTTGGTGATTATAGGAAATAATAGGCATTTATACTGTCTAAAAGAGGATCCACTTACTAAAATACGTAACGTAGACTTGCTTCAAAAGTAGATTTTAGTATAGGATATTCATTTGTTAACACTATAAATATTGGTTAGTTTTAATAAGTAATAGTAAGATATATTAAAAAGGAGGAATTGTTGTCAGTTAATTAAATAGGCGTTATCCGTAAAATGAACAGAGGTTTAAATACATGTCTTTAAAATGAAAAATTAAATAAATTAATTTTATAAGGAAAGGAATACTCTTAACTTGTTTGCTGATTTTAAAATTGCTTTTCTTCTTCTTCTTAAAAAAACAAACAAAAAAAACAGAAGGGGTTAGAATTTATCATAAAATTGTACCAAATATTTTACATAACAATAGTAGTCCTACAATAATGTAGAAGTGGAGAAAAGAATTGTTGAAAATGTATAGAACAAAAGTGTTGGTAGTATTAAAAATATGATGTGCATATGACTTGTAGAATTTATCTATATTTCATCGATTACATATTGGAATGTAGCTAAACAAATATTGATAAACTAATTCATGCCAATGATTGATTGGAAATAAAATTGGATGTGTAAAACATAATTTCCTTCTTAATCGCAATCTTCTTAATTAAAAAAGGAAGAATTTTGTGTCTAAGATTAGTAGTACGTGTCACTTTATTAGGTAAGGCAGTGACGTATTAAAATCTTTATAAAGCGTTCATGAGCCCTTGCAATTTTATTTTTAAACCTTTCATCTTGATTTTTATACCATTCCAGCTGTTCCGTCTTTTACTTCAACTTAAAACTCAATAGCCTATATCCGATTTCATATTTGTAATTAATAAAAAAATGTGATTAAAAATTAAAAAAAATTATTTTAAATTAATAAAAAAGAATGTGAAATAAAGATTTCCGCCAACCTCTAAAAAAAAAAGAAAATCGAAACCAAAACCCAACTATAAAATGAAACTGGACTCAACACCTTCGGCAGGGCAAAGCCCTTGGAAGCGAGTCAAAGGCAGAGGCCGGCTCAAAGGAACAGCGGAAAGGAGGACCCAAGAAACACTCAAGAGCTGGCCAACAGAATCCATTTATTTTCATATGTAAAAATTTACGTAAACATGATTTCACAGACATTCACAATAAATACCTTAGTTGATTACCATCTGATATTTGTAATACAATTTTTAAATAGTTGGAAAACACCATAATTAAAGATTTGGTTCAACTTAAAATAAGTAAATATTGTTTCTCTCCTCTTTTTATTTAAATTTAACTTATGTTGAGAATTAATTATGATTTCATAATTTAAATGCAAGGTGGCCACCAATAACAATACTGAACAAATAAATAAATACACACGCATTGACATTCACATAAAGCACAGTACAATAAATAACGATTTACGGAAATGATCGCCTGATGATAACATTCCGCAACAGCGGTTAGTAACAAACTTAGTTAGGCCTGCCAGCCTAGCCTACAGATAGGGCACAGCCCTCAAGAAAATCTATTGAAAAATTACTATGAAAATTGAAATTGAAAGGTTGAAAATTGAAAAGTTTGAAGTTAAATGAAAAATTTTAAATTGGCCAAAAAATATTATAGGATGAATTTGTCTTGGCAGTGATTTAAAATGGGAAAACCAATTCCACCCGGTATCCTCCTGCTGAAAAGGGCGGGCTCCTAATTGGATAGAGACCTTACAGACTAAACAAGATCAATTTAAAATATTCAAGTTGGTACTATTACAAGAATAGGTCCTAGCCTAACATGGGTCCAAAAACTTTACACCAGCGTTGGTTAGGCATGATGGAAAGTCCAGGTGGATGCCACGCCGTAGTAATGGTTAACACTGACCTCAGCCGTAGACAGAGCCCAGAGGTTAGGCCTACCGAGGTAGTCTGGGCGGTGGAGCCGGAAGGTGTAGGTGACCCCAAGGTGAAATAGGCATACGGTGGTCATAGCCTGGGCGGCATTGTCAGCCGGCCTTTGTAATCATGGGCACCAGCAGGTGTAGGCATAGGTCAGCAGGCAGTGTGGATCCATGCCGTGTGGCGCAGCGGTCATCAGGCCAAGTGTTGAGTGGGCAGGATCAGATCATCTCGGTTCAGCGGGCAGCGTAACCGCCATCCATTTGCCCCGTGAATTGTGTACTTAGAAGAAAGCCATCACTAAGGGATGGCACAAGGTTGTTCTCTAAGCAAGACTAACGAAAAAGTAAAAGAGCAAACCTTTCCTGCATGAAAATTTCAACTACGCCGGACGCCACGGAGCACGAGGAAAGCTTTTAGAACCTTCCAGAACATCTAAACCAAAAAAAAAAAAAAAAAAAAAACTGGCACTTCGCCAGGCTTGAAAGAAACAGAATGCGAAAGCAAAATGGCCTCGGCAAGACCGACGGCAAATACAGTATGAAATTCCAAATGAATTTTTAACTTCAAATTTTGCCACGGCACAAACCATCAAAACAGAAACATTTTACATTACAAAAATATATTCAAAGATTACAGTTTATTTAAAAAATATTTTTCAGACAAAATAATTTTTATCAAACTCTTTATGTTTTTACATAGAACACTTAAACAAAACAAACTTTTAAAATGTTACTTTGGTACGTGTATATCTTTCTCTTCTACTACTCACAAACACACCAAAGTAGGGGGGGGGGGGTGGAGGGGGTATCATTCCCTCACTACAGGTACCGCCCGAGCGTTATGATCAAACCTGCTACTGTACATTATTTCACATTATAACATATTCATACGGTTACTGCTCGGTTAATTTGAATTTGTATACCCCTGGGGATCATACTATAAAGTTGTAAGATCATGGGTTATTCTGTTATAAATTATATTCTATGAGGTTTTCCGAAGTATACATATAAACAGTCCTTTATAATTAGGCTATTGTTTATTAAATATATCATAGTATAGAATCTATATTCTTTAATTTTCCAAACCTAGAGCTTTGCCCGATGGAAAATATTTCACTATAATCACTGAAAAATACTGGTATTTGTTTCGCTGTAGCATTTTACTTTATTAAGAATAAAAGTCATTCAAGTATATAAAATAGAATGTTTTTAAGTTGTGGAATAAATTATAAACGGAAAGTATAATTATTTGAATACACCTCATTCATGGTTAACTTAGTAGGCTATATGAATAGTTTACAATTCTGAAATCGTTATGTATTTTTATTCTTACCTAGTATTGTTTTTATTAAATTTTTTGTTTGTTATAAACTGTGCTTTAAAATAAATTTTCAGCATAAAATAGTAAAAATTCTATTACTTGGAAAAAGTTTTGCGTTAATTTAATACTATGGACATTTGATAAAATAAAAAAAGTAAGGCAACTCTTTCAAATAATCATTTGCTTCTTTAGATTTAGTGAATAATAACATTCATCGGTGGCTAAAAAATTAATTGCTTACACTTAAAAAAACAGGTTTTAATGTAAGCACGATATAATCACCTTATTAGACGCCACTCTAGTGAAGTGTATATTCACTGTTACTAACTTTTTAAGTCACCATATAAAATTTCTAAGTTTAGTTTTACCATGGTCAGGGAAGTTACTCTACTGTTTCATGGAATTCTTATCTTTTTAAAGAATTAAAACTAAGTTATTATTTCGTATTCTTTGAGGATACTTGTATAATCATGCAACTTTAGTGTAATCACTCAAAATTATTTAAGCGTAAAAGTTTCCCAATACAAAAACAAAGCAGTGACAATCAATATTTACTTCAATATTTCATCACGCATAAAATATAAGGTCTCATAAAAAAATTAATGGTGCATTTTTTTAAAAAATTTTATATTAAACTGCTTTTTTTAAAAAAGTAAAATATTTCCAAACTTTTGATTGAAGTTTAAGAAAATGAAACATTATTCGAGGTGAATTCTTTCAAGAAATGTAGGGGCAAATGCAATAAGTAAATATTTATCTAAAGGTCCTCATTTAAGTGAACAGTAAAAAAAATACAGTATAAAAACTTAACTTTCACAAAGAAAGCTTTGGCTATTGCACTGAAAAATCAACCTCCCAAAGACAAAACAATTTAAAATTTTTTTAAGATCAATAGTTTTTATTATTATAATTTTTAGTAACCAACCACCAATGGATATAGGATTAAAAATCACTAAAAGATTTGTATCAAGTACACATTTTTAACATTATATAAAAAAATATTACCACGTAAACAATAAACCTATTTTCATTATTATTATTTTGTATTTATAAGTGCACAGGTAATCAAGAGATTACTACTTCAAAAAACATAAACATTAGTTCACTACTACTTTTTAAAGAGTAACATTTTAAAGAGTAACATCTAACCAACAATATAAGCGAGTATTAAATAAATCATAGGGTTACAATAATGATTGAGAAAAACGTTAAACTGAGGGTAGGGGGAAAACTGAATCCACTTTTTCCTTTGGTTAATAAGTGTCAGCAGTAAATACTTGGGTGCGAGGTAGCTCAAAGTTTGGCAAAGTTTAAGTCAGTGGGTAACTTGTTACAGCGGCACACCTTTGCCACAATTATTGATTTAATGCACGGACAAACACGTAACATAAAGGATTAACACACTTTGATTCGATCACCGATTGATTCAATTGATGTATGGATAAACTAAAACTCTTTTAATAAAATTATGTAACTCATTTTTACCACATATTTTATATTGAAGGTAAAACATGATAAAATAAAACCTTGCCTAATAATAATGTTCAGAATCAATGATTTACTTAAAAATATATGGAATAGTTTACAAGCAAATGAAAATTTAATAATGTTTATTGATACTTGTGGTTATCACTCTGTAGGGTATGTAAGAAGATGAAGTTCCTGTTAAAATTCCTCTAGACAATACAGACCTTATAGTTAACCGAATATCTTTAATATTTTCTGATTAATGGTTTCCCATTAGCATGGAAATATACGATTTTCCGTATCTCAAGGTCACCTACTGTATTGGTTTTAAAAACAGGGAAAGAATTTGCCCTCTACACCCTTCTTCAAAATAAATAGCTAAATATATTTTTCCATCATGTGTTAGTCTTTGTACATTGTTATTAAAATAATATATTTTAACCTTTTTCAATAGATTTACCATTTTTTTTTTAAATTCTTGAAGTTTTGGCCTCATATATTCGTTACATATACCTTAAAGCTATTTTTCAATGTCATAAAAAAATTTACAATAAAAACCGTTCCATTAGGCAGACTATAGTGATTTTCCTTTATACCGGAAGAAAAACCGACCACCCGTACACCAATTTCTTTTTTTAATAACAAAATTAATTTTTAACAAAACAACTGCACTATTGTATGTGAACCGATAACGTGCAGTCGATTCATAGGAATTATACATAAAGAGATGGGGTGTGTATTTTAAATTTGAGACTTTCGATCTGTATAGGTTACTTCTGGTGCACCATGCACACTTAAAACAATGTAAATCGATATAGCGTAACCGGTTTACCTGAAACGGCACAATTCGTTTTTGTGAAAAATTTATTATTTGAATTGTGTACGCGTGGTCTAGGACTCACCGTATGCTGTGTAAAGGAAAATATTGCTATTTGGGAATAATTTGTATCAAGAAAAATGCAAGTTATTACAACAAATGAGGTATAATTTTGTGATAGAGACCAACATTACTCTGTGGTGCTCCTTGATTAGCTTATATATGTTTCAGTTAAATAACAGTTACGGTGGCTGGCCTGTAATGTATAATTGGCTTCATTAACTATAGCAGTCGAGGTAATTGGGTCTATGAGAACTATTGTTGTGCTATAACCTAATGAACCACGGTTGATGACTTGACATTTAATGAGATAAACACTTGCAGTGGGTTACATTGCAATTTAGCAGCATTAAGTACCTATTTTGGTTTCCTGGTTATCCTGACTACAGCAGAGTTTTTGTGGTTAATTTTTTGGGGAACCCCTTTATTTATGGTAGAGTGATAAGATTATACATGTTTATATACAACAGCTATATTTGCTACAAACTTAATGTTGGCAAATTTGGGCAGAGTTGGAGTAAAATCAAATGAAAACCACGAACTTAATAGAATTTGTGAATATGCTTGAGTTTTTCAATATGTTTAAACTCTAAGATATTTTGTAATCGATTTATTTCATACATTCGAATGATTCCTAAGACCCGAATGTGTAAAAGGTTAATTTTTAAATTCCTTTAATATTTTGAAATTAAGTGAAGTAAACTGTGCAAAATATTGAAGTACTATTTTTAGATGTAACTATGAATAAATTAAGATTACTGCATTTAAAATCATAATGAATCATAGTTGTAAATAATCAGTGTTATTTTACATATTTAATACGACAAAAATACCTGTATACATGATATGCACTTCATTTATTATGGATTTGGATGTGTAACAATAAATAAATGGCTGTTTTCATATAAAAATTATTTAATGATTTGGTAGGTGAATTAACAGTTTATAGTTGTAATATGTAATGTAGGAAGAAAAGAGAGTTCCTATGAAGAAAACAAAGTTTGATGTCAAAATGTGGATGTTGATAAATATTTTGATTTTGACTAAACAAATATTTGGTATGCAGGAGAATAATATATAGGTGTTACAAGAAATCTGGGACATAAATAATAGTCAGAGTGAAAAAAATACAATAGTATCAGTGAAGAAAAGGTTGCTTGTTTTTAACATAATTTGTTTAGTAACGGTTACATAGGCACTTAAAATTAAGCTGCAAATTCTTTGGTGATTCAATTTAAAATACAGAATTGGAAACAAACTAGATTTAAAGTGTGTGTAGCAAATAAATAACCTTGCGGACCCACCTCATTACCTGTAATTGTACAAGTTTCGAAACCGCACGGTTGAAAGCTCACTCACACATCAGAGAAACAAAACAATGTTCTCTCCTTCACCACCGAGTACGTTGTTTGACCTTTGATATATTTTTTAATTAATTTCCAAACTAATAAAAACACAGTCGTACAGATTTATTGGATCAGTAAAATTAAATTCTTATACATTTCCTACCTACAAAAAATTATAAAATCTAGGCCTAAATTTATATTTATATAAGCAAAACCATGTAAATATTTAAGTAAATTTAAAAAGTTATTGAAAAATTGAACATTTGCTTTACAAAATATATTTACATTGGTATACATTTTAATAACCAATATGTTTAAATATGTTAATTCCGTACTATTTCTATACTAGGCCTGACGTCAAAAGCTCAGAGAGCCAAAAACAGCTAATGGAATAAAATCAATATTTTATTTTAACTAAATAGAAGTAATACATTTTATGTCACAGATGGCTCTTATTTTTTTCTGATACCCATTTACAGCTAAATAGAAAATTCATCCAAAGTATACAAAATTGAAGTAGATCATTGAATTCGTAATATTAAATCTATAGTAGTAATTTCACAACAATAAGTTCAGTTATTTATTTCACGAATGTAAATTCATTACTGTGTTTATTTATTAAATTGTTTATTTTTACCAAAAACCCTTTTTAAAATGAATTTATGAGAGTAATAAAAAACATTGTTCAATAGAAAGATAAGCATAACAATGAAATAAACATGCTAATGATCACAGAAAAGATTGACGAGCATTATTCAATAACAATAACAATAACAATAACAATAACAATAACAATAACAATAACAATAACAATAACAATAACAATAACAATAACAATAACAATAACAATAACAATAACAATAACAATAACAATAACAATAACAATAACAATAACAATAACAATAACAATAACAATAACAATAACAATAACAATAACAATAACAATAACAATAACAATAACAATAACAATAACAATAACAATAACAATAACAATAACAATAACAATAACAATAACAATAACAATAACAATAACAATAACAATAACAATAACAATAACAATAACAATAACAATAACAATAACAATAACAATAACAATAACAATAACAATAACAATAACAATTTTTTTTTTTTTTGAGGGAGAGGCGGAAAAATGCATTACGCACACAGGTGGCCAGCCTGTTGTGTGGGGCTCCCCTAAAAACGAGTTTACCCACTAAAAAACCTCCTCTACTCTTTAGGAATCTAACCTGGAATTGTTTGTCACATTACGTCAGGCTAGGCCTAAATTTGGCTTACGCCCGTGGGGCTCGCTCCTTATCCAGCCGCTCGATCAAGGGATCTGGGCCACTTCACGGTCCAGATCGGTTTTCTTTTCCAGGAGGATGCCCCGGACGAACTGTGACAAACAATCCCAGTTGCCCTCATCCTCCAAAATCTTTTGGCAGACCGAGTCCACCGAAAATGCACCAAAGATTTGTGTGGCCTCCAGGCGGGGCCCTTCCCAACGGGGACAGCGGAAGAATGTGTGTTCCGCATCGTCGGGAACACCCGGGCAATAAATGCAGTCCGGTGAACCGGTCTTTCCCATACGGTTCAGGTACGACCGAAAATAGCCGTGACCTGTCAAAAATTGGGTCAGGTAGTAGTCCACCTCCCCATGCCGCCGTTCCACCCATGGTTGGACCTGCTTGATAAGTCGCGCAGTCCATCGTCCTCGGGTGTCGTGCTCCCAGCTGTGTTGCCACTGCTGGTAGGTTCGGGAGCGCTCTTCTGTTCTTGCCGTGTCCTTGCCGATCTCGCCTTGTCTCTGATAAATCGCTTTCCTCTCCCCTGCCAAGAGCTTGACAGGGATGACTCCGGCGACCACCAGGACGGCAGGCTCGGACACTGTCCGGTAGGCGGAACACACCCGGAGCGCAGCTTGACGCTGAACCCGGGCGAGTCGCAACCTGTAGCACTCCTTATCTAGAGCGCCTGCCCACACCTCTGCCCCGTAAAGAAGCACGGACTGGACCGCGGACATCAACAGACGTCTTCTGCTGGATCGGGGACCCCTGACATTGGCCATCAGCCTACTAAGGTAAGTCACTACCTTAGCGGCCTTGTCCGCCGTACGGAAGATCTGATCCCTCCAGCTTAACTTGGTGTCCACCATAACCCCGAGGTATTTGGCTGCACGAGTTGATGTGACCACCTCCCTTCCCACTCGAAACGGGACGACGGTGTCGATCCTCTTCTTCGTAAGAATCACGATCTCCGTCTTACTGAGAGCAAGTGAGAGACCGTGATCGGACATCCAGTTGTTGACCACCCGCATAACTCGGTTCAACTTCAGTTGGGCCAGCTCAACGTTGCGTGCAGCAATGAGAGCTGCGACGTCATCGGCGTACCCAACCAAAGTGGTTTCCTCAGGCATCTCGGACCTCAGGAGGCTGTCATAGGCAACGTTCCAGAGATCCGGGCCGAGTATTGAACCTTGTGCGGCACCAGAAGTGACTTCCATCGTCCGCGTTCCGTCCCTCGTGTCATAAATCAGGCTTCGAGAGCGTAGATAATCCTCGACGAGCCGCAACAGATATGCAGGAATACGAAAGGTGTTGCGAAGCGCATCCAACATATCGACCCACCTCGCCGAGTTGAAGGCATTCTTGACATCAAGCGTAACAAGAAGCACTACTCGGCGGGAGAAATGGTTGTGGCTCTCGGCTCTCTCCACAGCTCTCTGAACTTCGGTGACAGCGTCGATCGTTGACCGTCCCTTTCTGAAGCCGTACTGACGGGGGCATAAGTCCCCGGCAGCTTCCACGGCAGAAGTCAGGCGGGAACGGATCAGCTTCTCGAACAGCTTCCCAGCCGTGTCCAACATGCAGAGAGGCCTGTGGGACGACGGCAGCTCGGGATCACCTTTGCCCTTGCTGATCAGTACAAGCCTGGCTGTTTTCCAGGGAGCCGGAAACACCCCTTCTACCAAACAGGCATTGTACATTCTCAACAACAAGTCAGCGTTGATTAAAAATACTTTCTTTAAAGCCTCACTGGGAATCCCATCCGGGCCAGGAGCCTTGTTGCTCTTCAGGGAGAGAACGGAGGTTTCCAGCTCCTCGAAAGTGAAAAGTGGAACGTCCTCTACCCGTCCGAAGTCAACCGGCGGTCGCTGTGGATGTTCAGGAAACAACGCAGCGACGATCCTCCCCATGGTGGCGCCCTCCATGATGGAAGGTGGAGAGCGGGCGCCGAGTTTCTGTGTTACAAGTTTGTAACCCAGGCCCCACGGGTCGGAATCAACGTCGTCACGAAGTCTCCTCCAGCTATTCGCCTTGCTCCTGTTGATCGCCTGGCGGAGAGATTTTCTCGCAGCTTTATAGGCCTCCGACTTACGAACTCTGTCTGCGGGAATTCTCGCTCTAGTGGCGGCTCGTCTAGTTCTTAAACATGTTCTTCTGAGTTCCGCAATCTCTTCAGTCCACCAGTAAACGGGTTGTTTGTCGCGTCGGGGTTTCCTTCGCGGCATAGACTGGTCGCAGGCCGAGACGATAAGTTCCATCGTGGATGTTACTAGTGCCTCGGCTCCAGCCTCACCAGGATTCCCCTGCGCTCCCCGAGAGATGACTTCGGTGAACTTGACCACGTCCAGTTTGTTGGTGTTCCACCGGCGTGGCCCTTCCCGAGATGCGGAAACTCGACGATTTGCCTGATCATGCAGGTCAAACACGATGTATTGGTGGTCGCTACCCGTGTAGTCCTCGACAACCCTCCAGCCAGAGATCCTCGGAAGGAGCGACTCAGACGCAAAGGTGACGTCAGGGATCGTGCCTCTCTGCCCGGGGCGCCGAAAAGTAGGTGTGTCGCCCTGGTTGAGGACGACAAGACCGGCCCTGGCGATGAAATCCAGGATGTATTTCCCCCGGGAGCTGGTAGAGGGCATTCCCCACTCGACGGCCCTGGCGTTGAAATCGCCACCAACGACGACATGCCCGGTGGTGCCAAGAACGCACTCCTCTAGGCTATCTATCTTGTCGCGAAAGTCCTGGACGGCCTCGTTGGGTGTGAGGTAGCAACTGAAGATAGTCACGTCCCTACACCGAACCCAGACGAATCCTCGGCCGCGCCCGTGACTCCGCACCAAGACATCCTGTGTATTACGCGCCCAAAATGCAGCAGTACCGAGGCTGTCGGAGATCCAAATGTTTGGGTCTCTGTCCCGATACTGTTCGCTGATAAGGAGCGCGTCAGCACCAAGTTCTCGGGCGAGCTGATCTAGAAGGTTATCAGCTCCCCAGGATCTATGAAGATTGGCCTGGAGGATGCGAATTACCGGCCGCTGCCTTTTGCCTGTTCAAGTGCGGCTCTGAAGGCACCGCACTGACCAGACCCGGGTAAGTGACCGAGGGCACTGGAGCCTGAATCCTTGCAGAGGAAGCAGGATGGGCTCGAGGAACATTCCTTGCGTTTGTGGCCCTGGCCTCCACACTGGAAGCAGTTGGCACTCCTGTCGGGCCCGTTACAGTTTCGGGAGGAGTGGCCGAAACCGAGACAGCGGAAGCATCTCGAAACTACCACCCTCCGTTTGAGCCTGCAACTGACCCAACCGACTCTGAGGTGCTGAAGGCTAAGCAGCTTATTGGCGTGCTTTTCGCCCATCTCTGCAACAGCCATCCTGAGTTGACTTCGGTTAGGCTTTGTCAGCCATACCCTCACTCCATCAGCCGGTATCTCCGGGAGTGCCACCTGGATCGCACGGGTCACCTCATCTTCGGTGGAGAGGGCATCAAGGTCCCGAATCTCGACCGAACACTTCGGTTCTAGGGCCTTGATGGAGCCTTTGTCCCCAAGTGCAGTCTTGAGGGAAGCGGCAAAACCGATCTTGTCACTCGACTTCCCCAGTTCGAGGAGGACATCCCCGTTCTGGGTTCGCCGAATAGACTTGATAACGGTGTCGGTCTCTTCCGGTTTGGCCTGCGATCTAATCTGACCCAGAACATCAGCAAAAGATCGCCCCCCTAAGGGCTTGATCAAGATTGCCTCCGTCCTGGGCTTCTTAGGCCTGGGTTGTTTAGGCTTTCTGACAGACTTGCCAGAGGCCTCCCCCACCGGGTTTGAGACTTGCGTCCGCTCCACCCTCGACGCACTTTTCGAAGCTGCCTCCACTTGCTTCTGCCTCCTCCTTTCTTTCTTAGACAGGCGCGTCTTCCAGCCCCCCAAAGGTGTTGAGGCAGAGTTTGCTGCCAAGGCAGGATTAGCCGCCGGAGCAGGAACCTCTGCAGGAGTAGCCGCTGGAATCGCGACAGCGCCCGGGGCGGATTGAGTAGCCTGGACAGGAGATGTCTGCGATGCCGCAGTGACAAAAACCGGTCTCGGCACTGAGTCCACCTCAACAAGCTCAGGGCTTTCCGGCGAAGAACCGCTCTGCCTCTTCTTTCGCTTTCTGGCTTGAGTCTGGGACTCAGCCAGATGAGCTTGAGGCGAAGCAGACATAACTCGGTTCATAACGTCGCGCTCCTGCTTCACTGCCTTCAGCCTGATCTTCCGGCATTCCTCGATTTCGCCAAGGAAATCCTCGAGTTTTGGAATTCCGTCCTTAATCGCCTTGTTGACGTTCTTCTGAATAAGGAGAGCCTTGGCCATCTCCTTCAAAAGATCGTTCATTTTCTTCAGACATGAGTCTTCCTCCTCGTTGGCATCGTCCTGCTGCTGCCGAAGCATTTGCATCTCGAATGCCGGACGAAGAGGACTCTTCCTGGGAGGAATTCCTTGCATCCCGGCTAGAGGTGTTACCGGCTCAGTCACCCCCATACCCAGCTTAACCTCATCCTTCTCCTTTCCGGTTACGGCCGACGATCCGGCGACACCAGCAGCCTTGAACGGGATCGGCGGAGGGGAGGCTTTAATTCCCCCCGTTGGCGTCCCAGTCTTCGAGGTCGGAGACCTCTGCAGTTTTGAGCTGCGCTTAAAGGCGGCCTGCTCATTCTCCTTTAATTTCGTGTTTTGGTTTTGAAAATCCATACTTTTGTTTCACCAGCGCATCGTGCGGCAAGAGGCGGCCCTTCATTGGCCGGGAGCGGGTACACCCTCGGAGGTCTACCCCCCGTAGGAGATAAGACACCCCTACCCCAGGACTCTGGGGCCCGAAACCTCCGTTTGCCCAGCACCGATACACAAAATGTGCCGGACGTGCTGGGGGTCGCACCGTGGCAATGCAGAGTCCGATCTCTGCATCCATGCCGCACTTCCTGACTAAGGTCCGAAGCGGCTGGCTTCTGACGACACACTGGAGGAGACCATCGGCAGTGCGAGGCACACATCAGTCCCTGCAACACAACAGGGACACTCCCAGGACCCCCCAGCGTGCGCCGGTCGAAAGAAGGTGGAAAGACACCCTTGATTCGGGGTCGAAAACAAGAAGGTGAGCAAGGTTAGCTCAGGAAAGAATAAAGACGGTGAGCTAAGACCTGAAAGATGAGAAGAAAGGCCCTAGCTCGGGAAGAACTGTGAGGAGGGTCTCACAGCTTGGCTCAGGTACCCCGGGGTCGCCAAGAAACACCCGTACAGTGGAAAGCCCACTGCCCCTGAGGGAAATAACAATAACAATAACAATAACAATAACAATAACAATAACAATAACAATAACAATAACAATAACAATAACAAATAACAAATAACAAATAACAAATAACAAATAACAAATAACGATAACAAATAACGATAACGATAACGATAACGATAACGATAACGATAACGATAACGATAACGATAACGATAACGATAACCGATAACCGATAACCGATAACCGATAACCGATAACCGATAACCGATAACCGATAACCGATAACCGATAACCGATAACCGATAACCGATAACCGATAACCGATAACCGATAACCGATAACCGATAACCGATAACCGATAACCGATAACCGATAACCGATAACCGATAACCGATAACCGATAACCGATAACCGATAACCGATAACCGATAACCGACTACAGACAACAGTCAACCGACAAGCGATAACCGATAACCGATAACAAACAAGATAATGAAAACGATAACGATAACGATAGTGATGAAAATAACAAGTCAAGATGGACGGCATTCAGAAAATAAAACGGAGCATAAATTAACTATTACTCTGATTACATAAATTTGTGATTCGCGTGAACTCCCATTTAGGAGTGAAGTAGTCATTAGCAAAAATTGGGAGCCATCACTACCACCAACCTGAATATATTTACTACAAGAGACACGCCGTAAACTATAATGTACTCTACACATTTAAAAATGCAATTTACAAAAATAACCACTGTGATCTTAACAAATACATTTAAAAATAGTTTCTTAATTAGACAATCGTTATTTATAAAGAGGCACGAAATTTCGTATTGGTATTTTTTTAATGTCTAATATCATTCATATTGTATACATATATTCAAAAAATCGCCGGTGGTAAATTTTACGGGAAACCTAAATTAATCATTGGTCCAGCATATAATAACGATAGTCTCTTTTTATAACAACTATAAAAAGTCTCAACTTTGTATCAGAAATAACATTGCTTTTATACTTTTACAATGCACATTTGTTTATCTACAGCTTTTTAAAAAGTAAAAAAAATGTATTCTTAACAAAGGTTTGAACAAAGTAAGGAACAGTAAGTAAAATATTGTGTAAAACACAACTGTGTGGTTTTTGGAGCTTGAGCAATACCGAGTAATGCGTGGTTAGCCTCTGAAGTTTATTTAAACAAAATTCTCATTCAACTGTTGTAGAAGGTATTTAGACCTAAATAAAGGTGTGGTTTCAACTTCAACAATACAAATTTATTTGTATCCTATAGGCCTACTCTTATACGAGTAAGGTATATTTGGATGCATGCACATAAATCACGAAAACGGCTCGAACGCTTTTCTTCAAACTTTGCAAATAACTTAGTCCTTGGATAAATATAATATATAAATCAGGTCTCTATGTAAAGAAAAATTGTATTTCGTTATCAAGGCGTATAAATCAAAAGTATCTAAATTATATACTCCCGAATGTGTAACTGACTCACTCACTCACTCACTCATCGGGGTATCAGAAATTCGTCAGAAGTCGGTAAAGTAGATCACCTATATATCACTTACTACAGAGTGATTCCCAAGCGAGAACTAAACGTACCGACCTGTATTATTGAGAAAATTGCCAACATATGGGAGTCGCGGATTACAATTTGATCTTGTACGCGTAATTTTAGCAGTTTATTGAATATTTGAGGTTGAAATTTGATTGTCTCGGCACAAAAATGTCTTAGACTCTTTTAAATACGTTTCCAACAAAAATTGTCAGTTTGGTCCAAAATGTTTTTTTATTAAATTTACAACATGACGGAGATTAATGAACATGTATTTAAATGTTTAGTAAAACTAATCACGTGATAATTGATGTTTTATGATGGTATATTATTTTAAATGAGGTTCTTAGACATTTACATGTTTGGTAAGTTCTGTTATATGTAAAATTTTCAGACATAATATATGTTAAATTTTCCCCAGTTAAAAAAAATAATGTCATGCTATTTATTTTTCTAAATCAGTATGATTAGGGTTTAAAATATTAAATTTTAAAGTTGCTTCAAAATTACGTCTGGTCCCCTCTGTATTGAAATCAGTGTCAATCAACAGAGCAAAATGTGTTTACCTACAACGGCACAATTTGTTTGTTTGTACAATTTTAAAAGAGGTGCAAGGTTGGTATGGGACACCCGGTAAGCCAGTATCATATTTGCACGATAGTCCTCCCAAAAATTGGTTCTTTATTTGGGATGGCACTTAATTTCTAACGAACTCATTAAGCCACGTCCGCACTGGCCGAACATTCGTGGCGAACCTGTTCGGCGAACACAAAAATCAACAAACATTCTTAACGAACAATTAACCGGCCATATGATTTACATACTAAACGGTTAGCAACAAACAAACAAAAGTTCGGAACATCTGAGGCAATTCTCGCGAACATCTTTCAAGTTACTACATGTTTGGTTCTATGAATTTTTGCCCCCCCAGTCCACACAATTAAACATAATTAAATGTTTATTTATTTTTGTGGGGAATTTTATCCCATGTAGACGTAATTTTACAACTACTATAATATTTTACTCAGAACCTCCACTTTGCACATAGACATATCTTGCACAGTACCAATAGGCCTATCAATTAAATTATCAAACTTATCATGATGATTTTCAATATCACGTATTCTTCTTTTGAAAGTGAGTCGGAACGAATTGCTATATCAAGCAACTGATTGTTTTACTTTGATTGTTATTTACTGACCTGGTCCTACGGCTAAAACATACGTCCTTTGATGTGTATGGTAACTTGTATATTTTAACCAATATTTAACATACTTTTGTTAGTAACTACTGTATTATTGTATTTAGAAGCTTGAAGTTTTTTTATTTGCCTTGACAGTAATTTTTTAGGAAAATCATTAAAAACTTAAATGAAGGAATTGTAATGAATGCCAATATTACATTATGTATTTATCATTGTATGTTCAATATTACTGGATTTCAACACAACTAATTGAAGGATAGTAACTGAATAGTATTTTTGTGAATAAAAGGGGTTTTTGGCAAGTTTTATCCACTTTGTTAAGATTTCCAATTATTTTGTTTTAATGGAATTTTTCATTGTTTTCGATGATCTACTGCACATTTTTATGCAGTTTATCCATTTAATTTTTTCATATATTTATTTATACGTATTTTATAATTTTAAGGAAATACTTATACAATACCTACCTACATAATAAATTTATTCACAACTCCATTAACCTTTATAGAATTCGGGGGAATTAGGGAAGGGGGTTTGGGGAAAGAGTCTCTGAAAACGAGCCGTAGGCGAATATATTTTCATTCCTTAGATTGAGTTTGTTGCAAAAGTTCAAATTTAGGTTATTTCTGCATTCGTGGGAGTTAATTTATGTTATAAATAAACTTACAAATTCATTTATTTTGCTATTTTGCTCATTTACAAACTCTTATATTTATATGTATTCTGTTCATTATATGCGACTTAAACAACAATTAACGAATTTCTGGGCAAAACCCTGAGGGGGCATGGGGGCGGAGCCCCCATCGAGCCGTAGGCGAGTTTTTATTTATACGCTTTGTTTCGTTATAATCTTTGATTGACATCTCCAGAACTTTACAATTGGTCTTTGGAGTTATAAATCAAAACAAAGAGGACTTGAAAACAGGTGACATAACGGTCAAAGTACAGACCACGTGTTCTAGTTTAAACATTTATTTGATTTGCATTATAACCACTGAATTACCAATTAATGATATAAAAAATTATTTATCATTTTTTGAACGTACTTTGTTTTGATGCTTATGATTTTTCGGATGTATAAAAATAAAAATAAAAGAATAAAAAGTCTAATTTGTTTAATATATACTATCAAAACAGTATTAATCTATAAAATCAGTTGATAACTAAAGAAGTAAAAGAAATGCGTTACAATTTCGACATGTGGTTTAGAAAATTAATATCACAGAGCAGATCTTAAGGCATAGCCAATGGTCGGGTTCACGTTACATCCACCGCAAAGCGGTTTGTTTACGTTTTGCCTATCACGTGACCAATCCCACAAATAAAATGTCTGAAATTAGTCACGTGATTAGCAAAACGTAAACAAACCGCTTTGCGGTGGATGTAACGTGAACCCGACCAATATTAAAATATATTCTGAAGTGCGAATGAGCCAACCAGATCGCTTGAAAAGAAACAAGCCAATTTGGACTGGAGCTCCTTATAACCTTATCTCGGATAACCTTATGACTCTGTGAATTAATTATTACTACAAAAGGGTTGTAATGTATACCTAGCAAATACTCGGCGATCAGGTACTCCTAATAAAATTATCAATAGGGATTAGATTTTATTTGTTTGTTTGTTTACTTATGTTCTGTGAACAACTCTACTTCCCAATAAGCCTAACTTAAAAAAAAAATAAATAAAAATTAGTAAATATTTTATGGATTTTTTCAGGAACTTATTATCCTTGTTAATACATGTTTCTTAAGAGGTTTTTTTTAGCGAGAGATGGGAAAAATGCATTACGCACACAGGTGTCCAGCCTGTAGTGTGGGACTCCCCGGAAAACGGGTCTACACACTAAAAAAACCTCCTCTTACTATTTAGGATTCTAACCTGGAATTGTTTATCACATTACGTCAGGCTAGGCTTCCAGCTGCTCGATCAAGGGATCTGGGCCACTTCGCGGTCCAGATTGGTATTCTTTTCCAGGAGGTTACCCCGGATGCCCATTTGGCAGACCGAGTCCACCGAAAATGCACCAAAAATTTGTGTGCAGTCCGGTGAACCGGTATTGGCCATCCGGTGAACCGGTCTTGCCCATCCGGTTCAGGTACGACCGAAAATAGCCGTGACCTGTCAAGAATTGGGTCAGGTGGTAGTCCACCTCCCCATGCCGCCCTTCCACCCATGGTTGGACCTGCTTGATAAGTCGCGCAGTCCATCGTCTTCGGGGTCGTTTTCCCAGCCGTGTTGCCACTCCTGGAAGGTTCAGGAGCGCTCTTCTGTCCTTGCCGTGTCCTTGCCCATTTCGCATTGTCTCTGATAAATCGCTTTCCTCTCTCCTGCCTTCTTAAGAGGAATACGGCTTCGCCATTGCGGTAACCATTGCCGTTTTTCATTGTTGCACAACCATTCTGAGGTCTCATGGGCCAAAATTTAATCATAAAGTGCCTCACCTGCTCTCCATTTTTGCCATTATTTGAAGTCCTATAAAGGTGAGAGAGGTTTAAAATAAAAGAATAAGGCTTCTGCTATTTGATTTTTTTTGATTCTGCTATTTGTTTTCATAATTTGAATCAATGATTAGGTATCATTGTCTACAACTTATCTTAAGTTAATTAATTTTGATCCATTATACCTTAGAATAGATTCAAGAAATGAAAAAAAACTAAAATCAAATCAAATAGCCCAAGTCGTTATCTTTTATTTAAAACCCCTTTCCCTTTCATCGGACATGAAATGAATACATAAAATGGGTGAAGGCGAATCGCGGCATGATGTTCTAGGAGGAGCCTTTTCGCCCCTTTTTAGAGGGATTATGACCACTCATACATGCGTCATTTTTTAAGATATTTTCCTACTTGTGGTGGTGAGTGAGGAAGTGAACGAGGTAATTATGGATACGAATGAGTGGAGCGAACGAACTCATCTCATATTAGGACGAGAGAGAAAGCGAAAGATCTCGCTCATCAACAGGTAATTTATAGACATTAGTGTTAACGAGGTTCGCAATTAAATTCGAGGACATTTGTATATGTGATTAAATATATCTATTTGACGGATTTTTTATATCACAAATTTCTGAAATGAACATACTATTGATACAAAATTTGTGTAAATGGAGTTATAATATTTTATTTTAATTACCACACAAACTGAAAAAATGTCTCAAACAAATGTTTAATAATCAGGAATAGTTAGACACTATACAAATCATGAGAGTATTGGTTTGTTGGAATGATTTTATTCACATTCAAAACCAATCTTATTTCTACTACACTAAGCCAATGTTTATTTCTATTTAATTAAAATAAATATCCAAATAACTTAGTTTGTGAATTCGCTTCTATTATAGAACCGGTTTTGAAAAAGAAGTGATTTATATATAATGATTTATATTTTATGATTTATATCTTATAAGAAATTATGACAAAATAAGTTTGACTGTAACATATTAAAAAAAAGCGGTTAATCCCTTGTAAGGGACTGCGTAGGCCTACTAGTCACACCAATCTAAAAATAGTTTTAGTTAAACTAGAAACATTATAGGAAATATATACTAAACTCGCCTACGGCTCGATGGGGGCTCCGCCCCCATGCCCCCTTATGGGTGTCTCTAAATTCGTAAATTAATAAAAAGTCAAGTATGAAATTGGTTAGTTCCACGGAAGAACTGAACAGCCAAGACAGTAACAAAACCTTTTAACACACAATTCACAATCGATAGTTAAAAAAGCTTTGAAAATCTCCTATGAATTGGATATAATAACTCTTCGTAGTTAAAATTTGTTAAAATATTTTGAGTGTAATATAATAATTATTTATTCTGGGTGTTATGCTGAATGGAGGGTCCACTCCCTAATTTGATGCCCCAATTCCGTAATTTCTGTAAAAACTTGATGCAGTGAACGGGCTTGTTGAGGTTTATTAACTCCAACGTGTTCGCTGAATTAGTTTTTAAATAAAAAAATTGAGTGTTAAACAGGTTAGCTTTACCAAAGAAGTGCACAGCCAAGACAGTAACAAGAGGCTAATGCACACTTCTCACAATCAATAATAATTAAAGCTTTTAAATTCGTCAAAAATTGTTTCAATAAATCAGTGTAAACAATAAAATAAAATTAAAACTAAATAATATAAAATCTGATAAACGAGATAGAAATCACAAAAGACTCCAAAGTTTTAAAAAGATTCCCTAAAATCCGAGGAGGAACTTACTAAAAGTATGTAAATTTTATTTTTATACACCAGCCCCGACAATAGCTGAATTCATATTTTTAATAGTCTCTTTAAAGGAGTTAAGGTCCCCAATTTCAAGTTTTCGGTAACTATTCTGGCTTATGAGATACCAAAGGTCTCTTGAGTTTATCATCCTGTAATAAATCTGTTTTGAGAGCTAATGTGTAGAGATACGACAAAATGTTCTGAAAAATGTAAGCCATTAAACTGTAACCATTAATAAAAACTGTAAAGCCATTACTAAATGGCCATTAACTGTAAACTGTAAGCCATTAATAAAATATTTCAGTCATATTCAGCAAAATTTTTCGATAGGACCAATCGTTTTGTCAGTAGAGTGGAAAAACTAAAAACGCGATTGCACAAAAATTAGTGTGGAGATTTACGCAATTGGTGCGATGTACGACAAAAAGTCACAGGGCCAAAATCGTAGTTTATCCAATTCAGTACCATAGTAGTCTCAAATCTATGAAAGGCCTACCGTTTAGCCGCTAGAGCTGAAATACTAAAATTACGATTTCTCTAGTTGACCAAAAGCCACTACTTATTTATCGCAAAACTAGGAAAAGGTGAACAATGTATTTTGAGGGTAAACGGAAAGAGATACAGCAAAGTATGTTAGAATCAAAATTGTAGATATTAGAAAGACCTATAAAAGTTGTCATTTAAACATTTTTGTAAGACAAACCATTTGGTCTCTAGAGCCAAAAATCTAAAACTAAATTTCACAAAAATCAGTTTGAAGGGTTAACGGTGCGATGTACGACAAAAAGTCACAGGACCAAAATTGTAGGTCATCCAATTCCCTATCGTAATATTGCTCTCAGATTTCAGATAAGACTAACCATTAGGCCGCTAGAGCTGAAATACTAAAATTACAATTTCTCTAGTAGACCAGAACCGGTATTTTCCCACTACTTACGTTCACAAAATCCGGAAAAGTGAAAAATGTATTTTTTAAGTAAACGAGAAGAGATACATTTGGCCACTAAAGCTGAAATACTAAAATTACGATTTCTGTAGTGTCCCAGAACCGGTATTTTCCCACTACTTATGTTCACAAAATCCAGAAAAAGTGAAAAATGAATTTTGTAAGTAAATGAGTAGAGATACGGCAAAATATATAAGCAGCAAAATTGTAGATATTAAAAAGATCTATCAAAATAAATCTTAAAAAAATTTTTCCAACCATCCGTTTAGTCACTAAAGCCCAAAAATCGAAAACGGCATTTCACTAAAAACGCTCTGGAGGCTTAACGGTACGAGATATGATAAAAAATCAAAGGACCGAAATTATAGAAAATTAAATTCCCTATCGTAGTATTGTTCTCAGATTTTAGATAGGACCAAGAGTTTGGCCGCTAGGGCCAAAAAACTAAAGCTACAATTTCAGAAATCCGCCATTTTGAATTTTTTAAACAGGTTAAAAATATAAATTTGCAAGTTTAAGATTTTATACTTAACATTGACTATTCAGGCTAGACGTACGCCAAATTTCAAGTCTCTAGCTTAAATAGTTACGTCAGAAATTCGTATCCCATATAAATCAGTCAGTCAGTCAGTTACACATAGGGCTGTATAGTTTATTAGATTTAATATAGATACTTGGAGTTTAGTATTATAGATACTAAACCCTGTATTAAATATTTATGGCTAAACGATAGCTTATTAGTATTGATTTACCTTGATGTGATGATATTATATGGCTTTCCCAAAATAAAAAAAATATTACTAAAAAAATTGATATTACTTTGACTTTTTTAGAACAAGTATTTAAATTTGTATGATGTCTAACACAGTGTATTTGAATTGGGTACAGTGTATTTGATTATATGCATATTTTTTATTACCAAGTTTAGAATTGTATCGAAATAGAATGAGGAATCATGGGTCAAAACGTACCATTCCTGATAAAGTAGAGCGCTCAAGGCGCAACAATGAGATTTGGTCCCGTACATGTGCTGTGTTCCAGGAAACCTGCCTGATGTAATAACAAAACCACGTATTGTGGGAATTGTTGGTGTTAAGCCAAAACGTCAAGTAGTTCATTCAAGAGTATAATCCTCTTGGAATTATTTTAATAAAATCTATTTTCAGACTGTAAACAATCGTTGGTTATGTTATATGCGTCAGCTCTAGTTACTAAAAGCATTAAATAATAGACTATTATTCCTAAACAATATTTTCATGTGAAGCAATACCGCATTAAAACCACAATATTATAAAATGGGCAGTACATTTTATATGAACAAAATTATGTAAACCACGGTAATAAATGTAACTGGGTCATGTGTTAAAATAGTAATAAAAAGTATTGGCCTAAAAAGCTTACGAAAAAAGTAATAAATAATTTAATACATTCAATTATTGTAAATGACGATTAACAGTAGTGTCAAATTGTTGGTGCTGGCCCAGTTCAAGGTCACCTGAGGGATGACGTCATCGAGGTCAATGACCTCACCGATGACGTCATCGATGACGTCATCGATTGCGTCATCGATGACGTCATCACTAATGACGTCATTTATATGACGTCACACCCATGACGTCACAGAAATGACGTGCTGATGACATCATCACCCCTTACGTCATCAAAATGACGTCACCGACACCACTGAGGTCAAGGTCACGCCGAAACTTAAAATTTTTTGGCACTTTTGCCGTTTCTCGCACTACGCTCCGAGTTTCAGTCAGAGTCCCCGTGACCTTGACCACTTGGAGCGAATTTTCGACGAGAAACGGCAAAAGTGCCAAGTTAAACTCGAGTTTCTGACATGACCCTGCCTAAATGGGCAATCGGTTATCCCTCAGGTGACCTTGAACCAGAACAACACCAACAATTTGATATTACTGTGACCTTGAAAACCTAACAACGGAGCGCCGACACCGATGCGCACCCCACGACAGCCACCGAGTGACTGACTATCAGGCTCTGTGTACTCTAGGTATATGGGGAAGTGGAGGGGGAAATCTCAAGGTCATCCAAATGGAGTTTTAAAAAAGTTGAAGAGTAGAAAGACTACTCTTGTGCTTCCTGGGCGACCTCATCAACCTCTAATGGATCTGTAAACCAATCCGATCTGTAGCGGCAGGAGTCCAGAAAACAGGTGCACCACCCATCAGGTTGTCTGTAGCATTTCCGACAATTGGTAAGATTGGAGAAGTGAAATTTAATACACCGCTGCGGACAACAAGTGTAAAAGTAGTTGGATTTGTAGATTTTGAAAGTTTGTAGTACCGGTGGTGGCAGCTGTTGGTTCTTGCATCTACACCTGCAACATCCGAAGCATTCACATTGCCGGCAGGCCAGCCCGTCCACTTGCCATCTTGGTAGTAGGAAACACTTGCCCTCGCAGCAATAGGTTGTCCCTGTCTCTTCCTCCCAAAGCTTCTTTGCACAATGGATGACGCCTTGTATCTCTAAACACTTATGCTCGCAACATGAGACACGCTTAGTTTCCATACTTGATGTTGCTTCGGCGAGGGAGCAAGATGAAGTGATGCCGTGGTCAGCGGGAATGGAGCTTATATAAACTAAGGTGAGTGGAGGGGGAAAGGTCAAGGTCATCCAAATGGAGTTTTAAAAAAAGAAAAGAGTAGAAAGACTACTCTTGTGTATCTATAGCGATTTCATTGATAGTGAGTGCTTCTGTATGCCAAGTTGATCTGTACTGACAGGCTCCTAAATAATGTTTGCAAAAACCTGCAAAATGATTGTTGCACAATTTGCAGCCAGTTAGCTGTTTTAATGTGAATTCAATGCAACGTTCAGGGCAACAAGTGTACTTATGCCCTCTCATCTGGTACACATGGAATGTCTTCAACTCCGGTTTTGGCTTCTTCCAAGACTTGCACTTACACATGCATTGACCAAAAGCTTCACATTTTCTACACGCCAGGCCATCCGCAACATCAATGTCATTCGGCCATGAAAAACATTTCCGTTCGCAACAGTAGTTGAGTTGACTCTCCATGTTGCTGTGGTGAAGGTGCGCGATGAAATGATGTTGCAGTCATTGAGAGTGCACCTTAAATAAACTCAGTGGAGGGGGAAAGGTCAAGGCCATCCAAACGGAGTTTTAAAAAAGATAACTAGTCGTCCTCCTCCTCCTCCTCATCCGTTGTACTTAGAGAGCTGTCAGACGAAGAGCCCCGTGCAGGTGCTCCCCAGATGAAAAACAAATCAATTTTAAAACGAAGACCAGGATCTTGCATCATCAATTCCTTTAATTTGTCACATACTAAGTCGACCTTGTGTAAGGTGTCAACAACAAGCTTCCAATTCGTTGGTTCAATATAACTTGTAGTAGAGTCTGCCTCGCTGATAACCACATCCTCCGGCCGTATTGGAGTGTAAAGATGTGTAAAGTTCTTCGGCTGTAGCTGAGGTTCAGGCTGGCTGGAAGTAGAAGGTTGAGTGTGGACCCCTGTCGCATCGAAATCCATAGTCATTCTACATTCAATGTTGGGGTTTTCGTTTAATACATACACCAATTTCTCATGCAACATATCCACTTCTGCCGAGTCTTGCAGATGAACATTCCAGGAAAATGGCCATTCTTCATCCGTAGTGGAGTCAACTCGAGAAAGAGTGCTGTCCGCCATGATAGCTAAGCAAGGAATGATGTGAGCTACAGACTGTGGTAACAGTATTGAAAAGTAGAGGGGGTAAACCAAAAGTATGTGGAGGGGGTATTTTCAAGGTAATTTAATTTGGGTTTTAAAAAAAAGGAAATAGTGGAGGGGGAATTCTCAAGGTCATCCAATTTGGGTTTTAAAAAAAAGGAATGAAGGTTACTCCTCTTCAGCCTCGTTGTCCCCCACATCCTCATTAGCCTCATCTTCATCGACGTCAGACTCGCCGTAAGGGTAGATCGGGGACATGGGCGAATATTGTGGTGATTGTTGACCGTTGTTATCGTCCCCTTGCATTCTGACTTGGGACCAATCATAATTTAAATTCATTTGTATTATGATTCCAGGGTTGTCCCGCAGTATTTCCTTCATCCGTTCGCAAATTGTTTCCAAATAGTGTACACTATCGATCGACAGTGTCCAACCCGTACTTGTACCGACATCAGTAGTGGAGTCAGCTTGGCTGATGGTGTTGTTGTCTGCCATGGTTGCTTGTCGCACAAGGAATGACGGTTGATGTGATGCTCATGCAGGAACATGGTAAAGTGGTGGGGGGTGTGGTGGAGTAGTGGGGGAATTTTCAAGGTCATCCAAACGGAGTTTTAAAAAAAAAGGAAAACTTACAAAGTAACATTGAAACTTTCCAATTGATGGTGGCGAGCGTTTTCTTCTGCAACCTTGCCGACACATGTGACTATGCCGTACAGTATGAAAAGTACAACCATAATAAGGCCGAACAATAAAAGATAGCCGTTGACTATCATGATATTTTCTGAGTGGATCTGTTTTCTTCTTATCGCCCTCTCCTGCATCCTCTTCTCCAACTCGTGGACGAAGTCACAACATGCGTGAGGACATCTTTCATCTGTTGGTAGGTTTGCCATTGTTGATGTTGTCGGTGTGGCTGTTGAAGATGGAATGAGGTTTCCAATCGCGATGTGCCATGTACACCAATAGTCAAGTGGTGGGGGTAACAAAGCAGTGGAGGGGGAAGTTTCAAGGTCATCCAAATTGTGTTTTAAAAAAACCTATCTTGTTACTGAGCTTATATGTCAGTAACAAGATAGGTGTTTCTGCTCTTTTACTTCTTTAATATAATGAAAAAATATACATATTCTACAATGGTTAGGACAAGAAATACAACTGCTAGTCAGCTGAAGTAGTCCAAGTTGTCTGGCTCGGTCTTCATGGACGCTGGTGAGGAAGCCGTCGAGGAGTGTCCAGGCTCTTCCTTTGACTGCCGGGTGTTCCGTATATTGCAAGCGTAAACTTGCACATTTATACGGTAGCCTCGTGCCACCATCAGCTGCAACTCCTTGTATAAGTCGTTTAGCTCCTGCTGAGTCTTGATGCTCACCTCCTCGTAACTTGCGCAACTAACGTTCAGAGACATCTTGATGTTGCTAGGTTGGCTGCTGGAGTAGAAATGAAGCCGAGGCACAGCGCTTGGAGGTACATGAAAAAGTGGTGGGGGTAATAGTGGTGGGGGTATAGAAAATCCAATTAAACAGTTCTAAACTTTTTCCATCGATACAATGGAATGGAACAAATAGCGCAGGTGTCCTTGTAATTTTCAAATCGAAACAGTGGCGCTAGAAATCCGAATTGTTTTATACCACCATCCTGTACGAATCGCCGAAGGTCTCTGACGGCGGCCTCGCCACAAGGCCTACAAAACTTTTCCCCGTCGTGGAACTTATACCAGGAGTATTCCGAATACCCTTTATTTTCCCTCCTGTAGCGTTTGACATCTTCTTTTATTGTTAGTGGGATGTTGTCTTGTAAACATGTTGGGAACAAGTCCTTGTGAGTTATAACTCGTTGTATGCAAAGCTCGTACAAGGTGCTCATCGTTTGCTAGTTGGCAACAGACTGACCGTTTTTCGCATCCAAGCAGGTTTGAATCCTAGTGCGGTAGTGGGGGTAATTACAGTAGTGGGGGTAATTGTGAAATGCAAAGGTCAAAGGTCAAGGTCACCCGCGAAGTTTAAAAAAAAAATGCAACATATCAATACGTGAAGTCTGTCACATATTGATATGTTGCATTTTTTGTTTTTTTTATTTTTTTTTGTCTTTTATGATTCGTTTATTTATAAAACATTACAACAACAACATATGTACAACATTAAAACTTAAATCTAACACTGCTGCTTGTCAGCGATGTGGATGGTCAACTCTGTAGAATTGCTACCCGTGCAGCCGTGGGACACCAGGTATAGACACCCGGGTTGAATAGAGCGAAGATCCTCGTTTTGTAGAAGATGGACGAATCTCTTGGGCAGGTACACCTGGAACTTTGGTTCATCCCCCGGAGTAAACGGTGCCTCGCTGAGACTGCAGCAGATGGCCTCCCCAACTGTAGTCTCCATCTTCTTCATAGCATGGATTATGTAGTGCTTCTCGTCTTTTAGTTCCGAGCACTTCTTTACAGGTAATATTGTTGACTTGGAGTGAGCATTGAACTGCTCGACCAAAGTCTGAAGGAACTGGTGAGATGCCATGGTCAGGTTACAGATCGTCTTCTTGCTCGGAGATGTTGTCGTCTCGGAATCTCGAGTAATACTCATGCCAGGTCCCTGTCTGCTCCCCACTTATATACTCTCCGTTACCCCCACCACTCCCCAATTCCCCACTTTGAAGGTAAGAGGCGAGTTTATAGGCATTTTTCAAAGCGCAATGTCTATCTTTATCATGTTCTGGGCTTTTTGTACAAATACATATGGTTTCCAGCATGTATTGATAATTCTTATCCAATTCCACATCATTAACCGGAACATGAGTAAATCCTTCGATCCATCTTTTCTTTTCCAGCCCCTTTGTGTAAATATTGGTAAACTTGTCTGAAAAGTGATGCATAATGTGATACAAGTCCGTGTAACTTGTAAAACCATCATACCAATCGATATGATGGAAGTGTTTTGAAATCCATCTGTTGGTAGTAGCGGCTTTACTAGTTAAAGACGAATAAGAACATGGTGGTTTAAATAAAAACGAATAAGGAACACTTGTATTCATGTCCAAAAACACAAGTTCTTTTATAATGAATCTATCATCATTACCACGAAACGCTTGAAACTCAATAATACCAGGCTTGGACTTTACTTGTTGTTCTTCTCCCTTGTCCATTTTGAAGGTCACACGTCTGCTCATTACGAAGTCAGGAGGTCAACTGATTTCCACACCACGGTAGGTACTACTTTTATACCAGGCCGTACAGTTGTTGGCGCGTTGGTGTATATTTAACGTGGGCACCGTCCCCAATAGGCCTAACCCCACAAAATGTTGGTTATTGTTTTAAAAAACTAACCATTGTCATTTAAGTTTCCATCTTTATATTTTCCTTATTTTCATTTTCATCACTAACACTTGATTCTTCTCCTCCATCTTCCTCTTCTTCCTGTTTTACTGATTTCTTATGTAGTTGAGCATACTTTTCCAATTGTCTCCACATCTGTACTTCATGAGGAACTCTATTAAATATAGAAGTATCCACAGGTCCGTATAATATAGGTGCGTCCGGTTGTTTGTCCAAAGTGTCTTCCAGATAATCTTTAATAATCGAACTTGAAAACACCAGTTGTCTCAAGTATCTTGTTATAGGTTCAGTAGCACAAGTTAAAATAAAAAACTCCTCTCGATTAAGTTGAATTTTGTTATCATGTCTTGTTGTGTCTCTAAACCGTAGCTGATGATCACCACGTTGTTTAATGATATCAATTTCCACATTTGAATCCAAAAGTCCTACTCTTGTCTTTCTTCCAAACATGTTACTACTTAAATAGCATTCTAGTAGATGCAAATGTTTCATAAACGATTCCCAAGCACTGTCCGTAAACAAAATCATTTTGGGTCCATGAGTTAAAATTACAGTAGGGGAATAATCTGTAGATTTCATAACACCGATTAAAACACTTTTATCCAAACTGGAAGAGATTGGGTAAAATATTCGCAAAAATACCTCACTCAATATGTTTGGAGAAATATTATCTTCAATATCCCTTTTTCTCTTTTGTATAGTCTTTCTTCTTTTACCTTTTTCTTCAACATTATTACTGGCGTGAAGTTGTCCGCAAACGTTTTGTTCACCTCCTTCCTGGTGACCTTGAGGATCTAAAAACTCAGATATCTCCTTCTCAATATCTACCACATTTTCAGGTGTACCACTAGGAGAAGCCATATTGAATACGATGCTACCCATACAACAGTAGGCAACAAACTGATGAGGAGCGGTCTGTACGCTCTGCTTTTATACTCGCGGAATGAAACAAAACCGGTTCTTACAATACATTTTTAACAATTCCAGTTAAAGGTGTGTATGTTACGATTTTATCATGTAGAATTAAACAGTATGCAGTTGTATTAGCCGGTATAGCATCGTTGAATTCCATTTCTATTTTTATATCCACACTTGAAGACTTTACTGATTCATTTTGTTTAGAACAATCGATTACAACTATTGGGTAGGCATCGAAATATTTGTCAGGTGGTAATAAAGGTGTATTTGTTTTACCGTAATATGAACTTTGGAATCTCGCGTACATATCGTACAATATACTGTATTTCTTCTTAGTGAATGACACATTTAAATTGTCGTATGGAAAGAATTGTGAATTTAAATAAACTTTAATATTTTTCAAGTCACAATGATCAAATTGTCCTGCATGTTTAGTAATGGCGTCTCTTCTACCTGTTTGTAAACCAAATATAATATACCTGGCTCGTTCTACATAATTCGATGTTTTAACAGTCCAAGTGTGTCGATCCGTAGTAGGTAAACTGGGATGCTCATGAAATTCCCAACTTCTAAATGGAATAACAATATCACGATCGGCTTTTAATTTTCTTAAAAGTAGCATTCTATGCTCGTCAGCCAATTTAACATGTGGAACCCTCCATACAATTTTGTCTAATTTTAATTTCCATTCTAAAGTCGCATCTGTAGTAGCATCTGCAGCTTTAATAATGTCTTTATCGTTAGACGATCTCAACAAAACTAATTCTTGTTTAACATTTAATATTATTTTCCTATAATCTTCAGCAAAACCAAGCAGCAAACGTAATGGAATATGAAAATCAAAATATCCATTTGGATTTGGAGTGATCGTGTCAATCGTAGGTAATACCCATCCGGCAGGTTTAAGTAAATTGGTTTCATTGGGTGTTATAGATGTTAATCCTTTTAAAGTTGTCGTAATACCTACTTTTTTAGTGGAATCAACTGTTACACCTGATATTTCATATCTAATTTCATCAAATAGGAAAGCCATAGGATTATTTATAAATGGAACTGTTGTACCAACAGTAGTACCGTCCTTTTTAGTAACTTGTCCTTCAATATATAAGTAACTTTCACATGGTAGTGTGTAAATGTCTTGATTTTGTATGGGAATACGAATTTCATCGTTATTGTTTAATTTCGATGAAGTGTAAGGGTTGTGGGTGTGATATTCTTTTTCCCATAGGGTTTCGTCGAATGTTGGACCCTGCGCTATATCCAGTATATCCATACTCGGTTAATTTTAATCCAATTCTCTCTAAGAAACGAATGTTCTCGCGTGTTAACTCCTCCACAGCTGAAGAGCTACTAATGCGGTTTCCCTTAGGTTGTTCGCTTTTAAATGTTAAACCCATGGTTTTGTATTAAAGTGTCGATTTTAAATGTAATCTAATCGTAATAGGCTCTTCTCTGAAGTCTACCAAGTTACCGTCTTGATCCAATACGCTCAACACGATGTCTGAAATGAAAGTGGTGTTCAACGGTAGATATACCAGGTTTTGTGGCTTTTCAACAATTTTAAATCCAGGTGGTACACTTGGGTAAAAAGTATGTATGATGTGGGTGTTAGCCCCATCCCTGTAAGCACCTTGTATAATGTTACAAGTTATGTCTATACTATTGACTTTTAATATTGTTACTGTTTTCTTACCGGAATGTGTTACATCTGGTTCTAATACAGGCCCATCGTTGGAAAATCCTAATAAATCACCAATTGAGTTTGGTTGAGTGAAATCTATATAATATTTGGAAGTAATTTCAGCTTTCATCGTATTATTATTACCTTTTAATGTTATATTGTCTTTTCCCATTTTAGTTTGCAAAAATTCATTTATATGATCAATTTCATAAGAACCTGTGGGTAACCTGCACTCTTGTAAGTCTGTAAATTTTCCACTGGCATCCTTTCCCTTATAATAATGCAATACGTTATTTTTACCTTCCGTAACATTGGGGATAGAGTTGTAAGTTGTAAAATCCAATAGTGCCGCCTCCCAAAACCTTCCTTTTTGCAAGCGTAACGCTGGAAAAAGGATACTTCGTAAAGTGGACGATTTTCCTGTTAATGATACCGTATAGGAAGACATCTCAATAGTGACTGATACTTTTAGCTAGAAATTCCAAACATAAATGGCCGCATATTGAAGTATTATCAGGTTGTTCTCTTTTATAGTTATAATATATGTTTTTAGCAGATTTAAAGTAATTTTGAAGTTCTTTTGGTGGTGGCAAATTACCGAAACTATCAAAATAATATACATTGTTATTTAGTTTCTTATAACAAACCCAATGGGTGCCAGGCCCTTCAGTATTATCCAAATTTACAATTCCAGTCTCATTTTGCCACATTTTCTTTGGTAAACTGTCTTTCATAAACACACCGCGGAAAAATGGTATTTTTAAACAGGAAATATATTTAAATAATTCAATATTGGTTAATGCTTTATGTGGTATGACCAATTGATTTCTTTCATTTAATATGCACGATAAGGTCTTAGGTAAAGACCTGCCCCGTTTTTTACCATTGACCATACGGTGGGCTTCTTCCTGCCTTTTCTTGTAGATCGTCGTCTTCTTTTTATATTTCCTACATGTTTTCTTGTGGTTGACCTCCTTTTTACTCTCCTTCTCCTCCTTCTTCCACCTCCTACTGCTGTTTTAGCCTTCATACCTGCTGTTACTGCTAAAGCTGCTGCTTTTTCTGCTATGCTAGCGTCACTTGATTTTACTCGTTGCCAAGCTATGTCCGCAAGCTTTTTGTCAGCTATTGATCTATTTTTTGAATCGGCAAACGTGGAATATGCGATATCGTGTTCTTTACAAGCCTGATCTAACTTGTTTATGCCAGGATCGCCTCTTTCCAGTCGTTTTTTCAATTTAGTTCCTGGTCCGCAATACTGATAACCTCCTGGTATATGAAATTCGTATGGTAATGCGTCTATTGCTCTATTTACTATGGATCCTACTGGAATTTGTTTTAAAGCTTTACTTAACAGAGAAACCGCTGTGGACGTGATCCCACCTCCTTTTCTTGCAGTGTCTCGATATGGACTGATGTACTTGAACGTCATTATTGTCCTTTTATAATGGCAATGTGCAACTAATGTGTTAACTCTATGACAGGTTGCACATAAATGAAGTCATTTATTGAATTATTTACTTAAATATCAATATCACCCCAATCTGATGATCTAAACTGTTTCGTTTTAGGGTTAATAAAGTATTTATTATAAATTTCTCGTTTAATATACTCACCTCTCATGGATTCAGCATAAGTATTATGACCTGATTTTCCTTGAAGAATATCTGGTGTAAAATGATTGTGTAAATCAAATATCGCATTACCTAAAACTTTTACAAGAAAATTAACAGTGACAGCATTATCTACATGTTCAGGGTCTTTAAGGTTTGTTATACGTTTATTATTACAATTATACACTTTACTATCCTTTAATGATGTTGTAATAGTCTGTCCTACAGTTGCAGCATCATTTGCTTCTCTTCCTTGTGCCAAGTCTCTTATCACTCTATTTTTACATGTAAACCATCTAAAATATCGATCTGGATCTAGATGTACGGTTTGTGATAAAGCAGCTGCATCTTGTTTTTCATAACCCCATCCCATATTTGATAACTTTTTATCCATGCAATCCCAAGCATCATTTTTGTATGTTAATAAATTAAATTTTTCATTACCTTGAACAAATTCATCCCCTTGCTTCGATACTACTTGATCTTGTTTTACAAAAGAGGTTGTTTCTTGTTTTAAGGTTTCCATCATTTGACCCACTGTTGCACCATCTGATGGCGCCGAACCATCTTTAACATTTGCTAAACAATTATTAAAACAATCTATAACCCCTACATCACGTATGATGCAATGATCTTTAATATATTTTAGATTTACAGCATCGTTTTCAGTTTTTGGATAGCCTATATCATTAATAACAAATTTATAAAAAGAAAATCCATCTTTTGTCTTTTCAGGTATCAAAGAATGTAAATAGCGTCTATTTACGCTGTCTTTTGCATCTTTAGGGTCATCTACGTTGGATATACGTTTATTGTTGGCACTATACGTTTTCCCATTGAATTTTAACGTATTTTTTAATTCAGATGACAAATAACCTTTGTTTATCGCATCACCATTTTCATTTGGTTTACCAACGTTAATAATTCTATGATTTTCCGCGTCATATGTGTTATTTTGTAGTTTTAATGTTGGCGATATCTTTTCCTTTAATATTTTTAGATTTATTGCATCGTTTTCATCCGTAGGATCTTTTATGTTTTTTAACCTTTTATTACTCATATCATAATCTCCATCAGGTGTTTGTGGTAAACCAGCACTTCTTTTTAAACTATTGGCATAATATAACCCATCCGAGGAGTAACGTCCGAACTTGTCGACACTCATGGTGCAACTGAATAGTATTCTAGGGAGTAACGCATTTTTATGAGATTACCCCACGGTTTCGGAGTTCATCCACTAAAGCCACCCATTCGTTTTCCAATCCAGTATGACCCGCTTCTTTAGCTTCATGTATTAGTTTCATTCTATCCACCAATTTATTGATATTATTGTAATAAATCACATTTGTGTTATATAGTTTCTTCATTAAACCTGTACCCGTAACGGACTTACTTCTTTTTCTTCGTTCCTGAGCACTTACATCCAAAGTGGATGCCATAAATCTTCGTTTTACAGGTTTTCTTTGTGTTAACGGCATTGTTTGTCTTCTAGTTGGTATTAACTTGGATACAAATTGTTTATACTTTAAAGACTTAGATCTAAAAGGAGGCTGGTCAGGTAAATACTTTCTCCTATATGCATTTGTCTGTTCCAAAATATTTTTATATGCTTCCATGTCTTTTTCTTTCACTACCGATACTGAAGGCTTATTTTCAAATAATAATTCAAATAATCCTTTTGTGCCCTTATACCTTTGATCACCAATGACAATATTATCATGTTCGTCAACGTTTAACGGGCTATTACCTATCATTAAACCGTCTTCTGTTAATCTCGCTCCATAACTATGGTAATCCTTATTAGGAATTGTTCCGAGTAACATTTTTACCATGTATTTCCTTCCTAAAGGTCCTTTGTTATGAATGTTTTCACCCAACAAGCTTATGTTTGACGGACCTTCCCTTGTCTCTTCTTCTTTTTCCTCTTCACTAGCAGTTGATACAACTTCATGTCCTCTTTTGGCTTTTACTTCATATAATTCTTTTATTCCGCTATAGTCCGGTGATTCTAGCTCTCTTTCGGGTTCTCCACCGGTAAAACCACTATACGTAGAGGATTCCGGGTCTTCATCACTAAACTCTTCTGATTTTACATTTTCTCTTTCAAACTTCGTAATAGGTGCAATCGCATCTCCTTCCAATACGGGTTTAGCAAATTTTTTGTTTAATTGTTTCAAGGGTTCAGTAATAGGTTTAAAAGTAGATTCAAGGAATTTCTCCCTCTCGCTAATACCTAGTTTCAATGCTCTGTTTTTAGCCCGAATAGAATCACTAAGTGATTTTATTTCTTTTACTAATTTTTCTTGGTTAACCATGTTTGTAGCAAGACGTGTTGTACAACAATGAACGTGTTATACCACGTTTAATGTATTAATATAAATTTATCAAATCCTATCCTGTATCGACCATTATTTAGCGGTTGTTCCTTCATAATTGTTAGGAACCCATACTTTTCAGCCCAAGCCTTTCCACACAACTCTTTAAATCGTTCAAATGTCATATCCGCATTTACATGATCAAAATATATATGTTTTAGGTTGGTTTCGTCCTGTTTAAATACAATTAACATGTTTGCATTGTCTCTAATGAGTTGTTTAGGTATTTTGCTGTAAGTTTGGCCAATATAAATGCTATCTATGTTGTTATGTCGACCCATAGCGAAGTAATTTCTTATTGTGTTTTGGTTTTCACAAGATACATCGTCGAATATAAACACGGAGAATGGTTTAGCTTCTTGTGGCTGCATGACACTCTCGCTTGCATTAAACTTTAAATATTTAACTTCAGGCACATTAGTCAGTATCTTTTCCAATAATTGATACTTTGGTTGTTGTAGTGATTTTGAAAATACATATAGATTGTTAAATCGTAATCCTTTAGGGTTTGTAATCAAATTGAATACTACATTAGTTTTTCCACAGTTGGAAGGTCCGGTAACCAGACAACGAACGGTGTTTGGTAACAAATTTCCATGTTTCCCACTATTGAATTCTGAATTATCCACTGTGAGTTCATCTATATTATTAATAGTAAAACTCTCTTTTTGTGGTACTATCTCCATCCTTTGTAATGGTTCAACCTAAAATGATTCTCTATCGTTATATCAAATCCTTTTTAGGTATCCAAGAATCTTCCGTCTTATTAAATCCTAACCATCGTACTTTGACCTTATCTTTTTTCCGTTGCAACACCTTTTCAACTAAATATACATCGCCTACTGTTGATTTTAACATTTCATGTCCATAAAACCCTCCTTCAAGCAATTGTCCTTTATTATCTTTTAAAATATATGTCTCAGGTACTGTAGGTTGTACTTTGAATACAGTAAAAACCTCATTGGTCCAATTTGGCAGGTATCTTTTACTGAATACACCTTTATATTTACTTATTCGCACTTTATCACCCACATTAAATTTTTTAGGCTTTAGTTTTTCAACTTTTGGTTTAGTATTCGTTTTTATACGTTTTAATACAAGGTTTTCATTTTTACTAGTTACTTGGTTTGGTTTCATCCCGATAGTCCTATGAAATTTGTTATTGTAATCGTTTATAAGTTTTGGTAACATATCAATCCATATGTGCGATCCTCTGTTGGAAAACATTTTATACATTGCACTTTTTAAAGTTCTGTTGAATCTTTCGATTATTGAAGCTTTTACCTCTGAATTGGTTGAGTAATGGTTTATATTGTGTTTTTTCATTAAATTTGCAAATTCCTTATTAAAATATTCTTTTCCATCATCTGTTTGTAAATGTTTAATAGTATGTTTGTCTCTTTGTATAGCTGTTTCCATTGCTTTTGTAACACTTTTGCCACTTTTATCTTTTAGTGGTAAAGCATCTGCCATTTTTGAAAAACAGTTAATAACAGTCAATATGTATTTATATCCTTTATTTTGTTTGCTATAAGGAATCATTTCGATTAAATCCGCTTGATATAAATCATTAATTCCTTTTATCACCGTATTTCTTCGTGGAAACTTTCTTCTTGCAGGTTTATGAAGTTCGTTGACAATTTGTTGCTTTAAGTCCTTCATATTGCAGGTTTCAATGTTTGTTGTATCACATGTATAATCACAATGAATGTTGTTTTAAATATTCACATCATTTATATGGGTCAAGGTCATCCAAACTTGTGTAAAAAAATGGGGAACACGGCGTTGGACTTGCCGTGTTCCCCATTTTTTTACGGAAGGAGAAAGGAATAAGGTCGTAGTTGTAGAAGGACGAAGAATAGGTTACAAGTTGATAGGGTTTAGAGAGTAGTGGCCAAAAGGAAGAGTGTGGATTTTGTCGGGCATAATGTATCTTTTATCATCCCGAGCTGACAACGCTTTTTTAATTTCGGTGACACTGTAGACTTGATGCTTGAAGCTTCGGATATTGTTGAATGTTGCTGATATCGTAGTATCTTCAAACAAACAAGTCTTGTAGTGGTCAAATGTCACGTGTTTTTTCAAATAAGATGTCTTCACTCCTTTTGCTTTCTTCACTGTCGGTGTGTTGTTCTCGTGGTACATCTTAAATGAATACAATTTCGCCATCAGCGCCACTATTTCTTCTAAAGGCATTCCATTTGCTTCATCTTTGAATTTTCCAATTACTTTTTTATATTTTTCATTAAAATTTGGATGGTTTTTCGGATAGTCAGAAAAATCGAAATCTTCTTTGTATGGAAAAGTCCTTAGGTCTTCATACATGTCCAACGTCTTTATCCAGTAGATAAACGCGTCCGTATCCATGTATGCGACTCCAATGTTTTCCCTTCCGTAATGTTTAACCATTTTGTTATAATGGAAATCATACATCAGGGTTTTACTTATATCCAAAATCGACATACCTATGTATAACGGACGGTCCATGACTATTGTTGTTTTCTTCATACTGACAGCGACTAGATTTTCGTTTATAATCATGGATGTTCCGAAATTTGGTTTTTGCACTAATTTTTCCAATTTCCTAGGATCACTCACTAATTTTACATTTTTGTGTTTTCTTTTGTTCTCCAAGGTCTTCCCAAAGATGGCATTGTTCATTAATTTATAGAAGTCCTTTTCAAATGCTGTTGTCGCTGCAGCTCTTCTTGCAGTGTTGGAATCAATATATGGTTTCAACCAACAAGACTGGGTGAATTCAATTGCTCTATGAATTCTCACTATACGTAGACCCAATTCAAGAGCCTGTTGAACTACCCAGTAGTGAGCCACATAGCGATCCTTATTCTCCAAGGTCATCATCAATTTTGGCCATCTTCCTGTCGGTGAAACTTCAGTCTTGGCTAGGAGAGGCAAGTCGTAGTGATGGTCATGAAGGTGCTCCGGGTATTCAAAATCACAGTCCAAAATATAGCCTTTTGGACCATCCTTTGGAATCTGTGAGATGTCTCCGATGGTGGCCGGGTCGATCCACTTGAAGTCAGCGTAGGGAAGCGGATTTGACATTGCCCAACCATAAAGGTTGTTTGCATCAAAATATCCAAGGTAGACCGATGGTTGTTGCTCGTCGAAGCCGGGGATGTACTTGTTGTTGGCTTTGACATGACGTGTTACAGCTTGTGTCAAACCGCCCCGTACACCAGATTCCATCATGAGCACCATATCAATATCCGTTAGAAGTTCCAGTCGACAGTTGGTTGACTTTAGCATAGCTTGCCATGCTAATCCTGGAGATGTGTACGAGTGTAGAGGGTCCAGTCCATAGGCGGAGAAGCAGGTGTTTCTGAATTCTTCCATCACATCGCACAGCAGAGTTACGTCCAATTTTATATAAAAGTCAGAATATTCCCCTAAGGTTTGAATGTTTAGTTGTTTCCAAACATTACATGCATGATTGTAGTCTTCAACGGAGATTTCACTTTCGTTTAATTTGCTGTTGAAGGCTTCAATCGGCGGTAGACTGGTTTCTTCAAATTTTTCTGTAGAAGTTATGTAATCGTAGGGGAACACTCCTTTCCGTAATACTAGGTCTAATTTATCTTCAGGTACAATTTTTCTGGTTTCTTTTAGGTCTTCTCTTCTTAGGTTCTCTGACAATTTGGCTAAACTAGATGCCATAAATCTGTAAGAGTCTACGAAGCGAAGTTTAATTTTACCTACTGTTTTTGAAAAGCTGATGTACTTTTCCAATGTTGTAGCAAGAACATCAATTTTACCGTCATCTCTTCCTAACTCCGGGATAATAAAGTGGGAGTCGTAGCCGCTAAGATTGTGTAAAACGACAGGAATAAAGTTTGGCAGTTTGTAATTTATATTGCATGAATTACAAGCAGCTCCTCTGTATAACCCTGTCAGGTGATCGTGATCTCTTACTTTTGGGTTTTCTTCACTGAACATCTTCTTGCATAAATAGCATCTTGTCGCTAAGTTGTATTCTTCTTGTTGATTTTGGTTTAAAGGTTCCATAGGTACAATATTACCGAACAAGCGTTGAACCTTTCCAGCAATATCGTACAGTTGGTCTACAAAATACTTAGCGGCTTCTTCACCACGGTAGAGTATTGGAGTGGATGTTAAACCATAGTCTTGCAATTGGTTTTCAGACAAGGTTGATTTAACTAGTAAACAAAAACTGTTGGGCTGATGCAACTGATATTTTGTTCTTCTAGTCACTTCGCCGTCCGGCAGCTCCTGTGGTACTAACGTTGATTCAAAATCTGCATAGACCGCTATTGGAATTCGGTATTGGTGAACTGTCTTGTTAAATTGTATTGAAGCTCGGGTAGGCGGTGGAAGACTTATCTTTACTTCATAGTTCTCGTTGCAAAGTCTTTTATGTTCCAATAACCAGTCCAATCCTCCACGTCTTGAATCTTTCCAAGAAAAGCAGAAACATCTCTTGCAAACTGTAATCCTATTTACTCTTTTGGTCAATTGTTTTACAACTAACGCTTCAAAGTCTTTTATCCATACATAATGGGAAATTTCACCCTTGGTTATCAATAGCAAATCCGTATGGTTTCTTTGCTCAACCTTTACTACCCGCAAAGGATAAACGTTGTTGGAATCATCCAGACCAAAAACATTGACTGAAACGCCAGGATTTTTCTTTTCAAATTTGTCAATATCTTTTAAAGTAACTGGGTAAGTAAGACCTTGAAAGTTGTAGCGGTGTTCATTTTCGTAATATTCTCTACCAACTCTTTCAGGATGATCTTTAACATACTTGGTTAACATTGCATACTTGAAACATTCATTACCCTCATTTTGAACATTTCTACACGAGTTAGTGTTTTGGATTTTCTTTGGTAGAGGGATAAAACTACTACCTCTTAAACCATATCCATGTTTATGAACCCTAACATCCATACCTTCGATTGATGACAAAGTCCATCCAGATCCTCTTCCTTCATGTTCTTGGAGTTTGGTTATAAGTTCCTCCAAGCATTCTTCAATAATATCATCAATGTCGGAGGTGAAGGTAAGGGTTCGGTTTTTGGTAATGAATGCTCTCAATGCTGTTTCACCATCAGTATTGTTAAACATAGCCTCTAACACCATTCCAAATTTAATAAAATTTAGCCTTTGTAATTCTTCCCTCAACGTTTGACCAACAAGTTCCTTAGCCTGGGTTATGAATGTTTCCAATTCCAATTGAACGTTATTAATTTTGAAATGTGTTACAACTCGTCCTGGCAAGGCTGTGGTGCGCAGTTGTCTTACATCTTCCAGTTCTTCTTCTTCCATATCCTCTTCTTCGGTGTCCTCTTCTTCGGTGTCCTCTTCTTCAATAGGTCTTGTAGCAGTAGATGGTCCAGCACCAGCAAATTGGATCACACTAGGTCTTCTTCTTTGCATTTGCTGTAGATAGCTGTCCCAGTAGTCCGTCTGCTTCTGGTGCTCTTCCAAAAACCGGTCAATTGAGTCTAAGTCTATTTCATCCATGGTAATATCTTCTTTTCTATCTTCGTCTTCATGTAATTCTCTGTGTATGATGAAAAGATCTTCGTCTTGAAAGATTTCCCCACAAATGTCGCAAAGAGCCATTTCAAACAGTTTGGCTTTGAATGCACACTCTGTGAATGTCCACGCAATAATGAGCAGCGCACTCCACCGGGACCCTTTATATCCTAGGCAGATAGGTGGGGAAAGTGACGTCATATGGAAACAGGTTATCACTCATGTGCTAAATTTAGCCTTTACACAACCGTTTGTAATACATTTATCAGTAGGCTTGATAAATTGATGATATTTGGTCTAGATTCAATAATTTGTACAAGTTTTTTCAAAGATGTCTGTTTGAGCAAGTTTATATAGGTCAAGGTCATTTGGAATTATTATTTTGAGCGGGGGATAGAGCACTAAGCAGCATCATTTCCTACAAAGTGCTCTATCCCCCGCTCACATTCTTTTTTAACTTTTTGTTTAAACTTTTTACAAGGGTGAAACATCACCATCAGAGTCGGAATCATCCTCATCACGGAATAGGCAGCGATGACAATACATAATTCTTCTGGCAACTAACATCCTATCCATTGGACGATGGGGAGTGTCTTGTTCTTGTTCTTCTTCTTCGATTTCCAATTGGAATTCCATTTCCGACTCAGATGACGACTCTAATGTTTCGTAGGCGTGCAAGTCCACCTCATTGTCCGTTGAACCAGCTTCGTCAGAGTCCGTTTCAATATCCATTATCTCTTCCTCCTCCTCTTCTTGATCAACCGCAGGTAGTTGGTCCTCTACTTCTATAATTTCTAGAGGTATTACCTCCAGAATAGAGACAATCCTGTTGCGATGGAACACGGTGTTGTCAAGTGGAGCCATGGTATGGAAGTGTTGTATCCATCCAATTTGCTTACCCTTTTTATACCCCCACCAACTATACAATTTATGTGGGTCAAGGTCACGTAAAGATACCCTTTGAGCGGGGGATAGACCACTAAGCAGCATGCTAGTCCATTGCCGCAAAGTGATCTATCCCCCGCTCTATTCCGCAGACCACACTCAAGTCCAAGTCCACATCCAAGTCCACATCCATATGTTACACTTTATTATTACTGCCATCAAGTAATTGTCACTCGCACATTTACTTGGTTTTGATAAAGGTACTGCACAAACTCCATATTGGTTGTTTGTTCGTTATACAAATGCATCATGAAATATGCAATCTTATCGATTGCGGCATTGTCCAACGGTTCGCAATTCACAAGTTCCAATGTGCCCTGGCTGGTCTTATCCTCTATAAGTTCCACCACTTCGTTGATGTCTTCTTCCAAGAGGATGAACTCAACACTGAAGCTCTCCATTGTTGTTGTTGATAGTGTCTAGACAAATGCTTGACTAAATACTTTATTCATTAGTCCTACATATATACCAATTTCCCCCTCCTATTACCTATTCCCCCTCTACCTTTATATAGGTCAAGGCCATCCAATAATACCCTTTGAGCGGGGGATAGACCACTAAGCAGCATGCTAGTCCATTGCCGCAAAGTGATCTATCCCCCGCTCTGTATTCCACACAAGTCCTAGTCTTTACACACACATAAGCCCCCCAGTCTTTTACACTTACTCATATACTCTGTCCTCCCTGCCAATTAAGAGTTCCCCATGTTTGCCACTATTTTCAATTAACCTTTCCAAGTCCCAAAACACAATGTCCAAATTAACCAAGTTCGCTCGTCCAATTTGAAACACACTATTCCCCCCAAAGTCACTTGCTCTCACTTGTTGTCCTGTATACTGCTTCTTCTTCCACGCTACAATCACTACCCTACCTTCTTCAACAACCATTTTTTTAACATTATCATACACCTTCTTCAACATCCCTCTACAGTTTAAATAGTTTATGGTTACATACTCCCACTCCTTACCAATGATCAGTGATCCACTCATTTTCTAGCGTTCCACTGGAAGGTTCAAAGCAGAATGAAGTCGGGATGTACAGACCCCCCTCTTTTATACCAGTTAACCGGTTGTCCTTGCTGTAAAGTGGGTCAAGGTCATCCAATGCTACCCTTTGAGCGGGGGATAGACCACTAAGCAGCATGCTAGTCCATTGCCGCAAAGTAGTCTATCCCCCGCTCTGTATTCTACACACACACACACACACACATGTCCCTGTCCAAGTCTTTCATTACATACCCAATATATATTCAGTTCCTTCATCATCACTATCACTCATCACTGCTTCCACAAACTCCACAGGATTAAAGTTAAATTGTTTCAATTGTTCTTTTAAGTTTTCAATTTGTTGGTCCTTTACTTCTAAAACACTGTGAAGGTGTGATATGTAGTCCGCTGCCTCGTTGATGCTTGCTACTCTCGGATCGCCTAACTTCAAGCTGGGAACTACACCCTGCAGCCTGTAGTACGCCATACGCCTTTCTTGCTCCTGCCGTTGACCAGGACTGAGCAAGCCTTGCCCGTCTTGGCTCACCTCCAGCAAGGTCCGTAGCATTGGAGCTTTGCAGGCGTTTGCCCGAGCAACAGTTATGCTGTGGAATGGTCGAGCAGGTCCACGAGTAGCAGGCAGGACGTTGGCAGCACGCCTTCTTGAAGAAGAAGAGGAAGCCTGAGAAGTTTTGCAGTTGGAAGCCATGTTGAAGTGAGGTATTCAGCTAAGCGATACAAAGCAGAATAACCAAACTGCACATCAATACCCGTATATATACACTTATCAGTGGTGGGGGTACTAGCTAGCCTTGGTAAAGTGGGTCAAGGCCATCCAAAAACATTACCAGAACGGGGGATAGATCACTAAGTGGCATGTTAGTCCATTGCCACAGAGTGATCTATCCCCCGCTCTGTATTTCACATTCACGCACACATTCATACATACACACAAGTCCCAGTCCAAGTCTTTACCCACACACCTATCCACTCTCATCCTCACTATCATCACTGTCCAACAGGCTTTCACACTTCTTAATCAGTTTTTCCCATTTACTCCTGACATAAAGTAGCTCCCTGCGAGTATTCTCTAGCATTCTGTCCCTTTGCTCTATCACTTCGTCGTACCACTCGATGATGTTTGGTGGAGTCTGAGTTGATGCATCCGTCGTGGTTGGTTGAGACGCTCCGCTGCTCCGCAACTCCTTCCTCACAGGACCAAAGCCGGAGAATCGGACACGACTTCTTGACGAAGGCGCCGATCGGATTGGTCCAATGCTCGGGCTGGAGTTGGAGGCGACCGGGCCAGAGGTAGAGGCTGGGACGTTCATAGCAGACATGGTGGTGTTCAGCTTAACGGTGTAAAGCAGAATGAGAGGACGGTTGATCACCACTCCTATATATACCCATTTTTAGTGGTGGGGATAACACTGGGGGGGGGGGGGGTTAAAAGAAATTTTGCTTAGTCTTCCCGGTCATCAGTTTTACATACCTTTAGCACACCCATTATTTTGGTTTCTTCAATAACTTTACACACCTCAAACACCCAAGCAAACAGCTCATCTATGTTGTTATAATTAATTTTTGTCCAGTGTTCATACTTATGAGTTTGGTTGTTTATAATACATAGATAAAATGTAGACCCGTCTTGTCTTATACAATACTCAACTTCCATTCTATGCTGGTTTAGTACTTCCCAAGCATTGTGTTGATCTATCAAGAAGTCACCACCTTTGTAATTGTACCGTGACATGTTTACACGGAGCACAGAAACAGACTGAAGCAAATGAACGGCTCATACAAGCTTAGTAAGAGCGTTAGAGTGGGGGTATCACGTGATACACAACATTAGTTGTAAGTAATTTATATGGGTCAAGGTCATTCAAACTTTGAAAAATTTTTACCTCCAAACACTTGTAGCAAGCTACAAGTGTTTGGAGGTAAGTTTTTATTTGTTAATGATTTATTTGTAACTTAGTCTTCACCCTCAAGGACACGGTTTGAGATTGTCCCAGTGACTTTACATCACCGCCAGGTTAAAGTATTATACAAGTCAAGTATTTTTTTTTTATTAGTTGACTTGTATAATACCCCTCTCCCTTACTTTAAGAGGGTTAAGACTAAATTTGGAAAAATAATTTGGAAAAAGACTTTTTAAATATTGTCCAACACAGCCTAACAATTTTGTTTTTTTTTTTGGTGGGCCCATGTCCTAGTCCATTTCCCACACGGTTTCACATCCTTTCCTTCGTATTAGATAGGCTTTAGGTATGAAAAATTCTCTTTGTACCATACGAGGTGGTACTTGCATTGTACAAAGGCGGCCCTTCACCTTTTACAACGATTTCTACTTTCTTATTACCTGCTCCATATGTCTGACCAATGAAATAGTATTTTTTCATCAACCTTTAGCCTTCTAATATCCCGCGGTTGCGGGACCGTGGGGATGTCTGAACTTGAACGTTTTAGGCTTAATGTACAGAGTATAGGGTTTGAATTGCCGAAATTTGACTGTACTTTTGAGGTGTCGTTGGCAAGCGATCCCCTTCTGCACAAGCAAGTTTCTGGCAACACAAAACCCCAAACTTACTAGACATCCAAGGCGTAATCGCATTTCTTACCCTTGCCAGCAGGGGCTTTAACGCGTTTACGTTTCTGTGTTGGACTCTTTAGCGGAGTGTCTTGGAGCTTCTCTGAATTAGGCTGGCTAGAAGGGATGGGGTTGGAAGGAGGTAGAAGGGGCAAAGATTGTTCAAGCGGGATGGAGCAAACAATTTTGGGCGGGGTAGGAGAGCGTGTTAGGTCTATGGTGGGAAGATCAGGGGAGAAGATGGATTTACGGGGTGGTTTTGGTTGGTGTAGGTGGCATGGGGGATATAGGTGAAGGACATTGGGATGTAGTGTATGAGAGGATTTTCCCGGGTTCTGCTGTATGGGGTGATCCTCGACCTAGGACGTCTCTTCAAAAGCCGCAGACTCCGATCCTGAGTCCGATAGCAGCGAGAGTGCTGGAGAGGCTACCGGGACTCGGCCTGACGACTTGACGAGTTCTCCTGACGATGGCTGTGCACCAGCCTCTTCCACTGTCGCCGGCAATGGCGACAGGCTGGGCATTGAGGCGGGCTGTGGTGGCGGCGGCGGCGGTGGCGGCATCGTCAGGCAGCTCAGGATTGTTCGCAGTCCATCAGGTATTCCAGGATCGAAGTCGAGGATGATGAGGGTCGAGACGCGTCGGTCGAGGTTGAAGTTGATGGGTAGTTTTTTTAGCTTCAGAACCCATTTTACCCATTGTAATAAATGAAAAGAAGAGATGTAAAGAAAGAAGTGAACGTGTAAAACAAAAGTCTCAAGAGCGAGAGAGAGAGTACCTGTCCGTATGGGAGCTTGGACCGGAATGAGAAGTGCGTGCAGCCCGGCCCGCCTTATATCCCCACCGGGGCTGCCACGCCCAGGATATTAGGGGTGGGGGTGGGGGTGGGGGTGGGGGTGGGGGTGGGGGTGGGGGTGGGGGTGGGGGGTCGCACTTTTTGCGGGGGGGGGGGGGGGGTTCGCACTTTTTGCGGGGGGGGGGGGGGGGTTCGCACTTTTTAAAAAAATAAGCCCCACTTGAGGCATTTATGTTTCCATAGCTGAAGCCTCCCAAGGGACCCAACTATTAACAACTCCAAACTTGTGGGTTACAAATACCTAACTGTTATATTTTTTTTAACAGACATTAATGTATTAACTGTGTTAATAAGACCTGACTGTTAAACACTTTGAAAGATTTTTACATATTTAGGTCAAGGTCACCAAAAAACTTTAAAAAAATTAAGCCCCACACTCCCCTTTGGGGGGTGTGAGGCACTTGGGTTGTCATCGCTGTAGCCTCCGAAGAGACCCAACTATGACAACAAGGCAAACATCCAATGTCGTGTACCCTTCGCCACGCAAGACTTGTAAACATTTACTGCATTGTCCTTTTCAGTAGTTAACAAAGATTCATTTACATGATTTTGTGTTTCCAGAAGGAAACAAACTGAGGACACCCTAGTGGCTTACGTCCTCGTCCGAGTGCAGAGGCCGCCGCAACCTTTTGCATGCCAGCGTACAAACGGACATGCTCCCAAATGCCATCCGCAACCTTTTGCATGCCTGGCAGGAGCCTACCGATAATTAAAATAGGCTTTACACGGGGGCCTACTCCCGTAACCTATCTTTAATATTTTTCATTTAAAATGCATTGAATTTTTACAAGTCTTTGTAGGTCAAGGCCACACGGACATTAAAAAAATTTCGGCCCCCGTACATCCATGGCGAACCACGAATGTTCGGGGGCCTTGGGGACTAAAAACACAAATAGCTAACAAAGATTCATTTACATAATTTTTGAGTTTCCAGAAGGGAAACATACTGAGGACACCCTAATGGCTTACGTCCTCGGTCCGAGTGCAGAGGCCGCCACAACCTTTTGCTTGCCAGCTTACAAACGGACATGCTCCCAAATGCCATCCGCAACCTTTTGCATGCCTGGCAAGGAGCCTACCAATATTAAAAGTGGGCTTTACACGGGGGCCTACTCCCGTTCCCTGACTTTACAATTTACTTTGAGCATTGAAAAAAGCTCAAGGGGGGATTGCTAAAACAAGCGTATACACTTTAGAAACATATAACACACTTACAACACACAATTGAGCTCAACGTAGTCAATGCTGGAACAAGCACATACACATTAAACACATATAACAAACAGGGACACAAAGGATAAAAGACACAGGAGACATAGGGTACAAGTAAAACACTCTCATATAAAGCAATTCGCAATACCCAAACGCAAGCGCAATATCTTACAACTAATACAAGTCTTAAAGTTAGAGTAGACTTCGCTAAACACTGAAGGCGCCATTCAATGTTTAGTGATGCCTATGGCGGTCCGTCCCGGTCGTTCACGTTCAACGCGCGGGAGCGGACTGCGAGCTGGCTCTGGCCGGACCCCCCTTATATCCCCACCGGGGCTGCCACGCCCAGGATATCAGGGGTGGGGGAGGGGGTGGGGGTGGGGGGTGGGGGGTGGGGGTGGGGGGTGGGGGTGGGGGGGGGTTCGCACTTTTGTCGGGGGGGGGGGGGGTTCGCACTTTTGTCGGGGGGGGGGGGGTCAGGTAAGTTAAGTGGGTCAAGGTCACCCACAACACTTGTACTCTAAGTGTTGGCTATACCCCCACCACAACTGGGTCCCTAGGCTGCACAACACCGCTTCGCCAGTATGTCTCCGGCTTCCATGCGGTGCGTCTCGCTGTTCTCTAGCTCTCTATATGTAAGTAATTTTACAAGTTCTGAATGTAGGTCACTACACTTTAACTCTGGGACGATATCGACTTGTAGTATTTCAGTGTTTTGACTCACTTTAACTCCTAACACATCGGTTATCGTACCAGAGGTGCTCAATAACCTAACTTGTAATGTTTAGGGTGGCGTTTGCACGCCACGTGGTATCGCCATGAGTGTCCAGTCCAAGTTTTAAGTTAGATTAATTTTACTGTAATCTTTTCCATTTCCGCTTCGTTTTGCCAAAGTATAAGGGTGTCGGCTTAATAAAAGTGGTATTTCTCTAAAGTTATAGGAGATTGCAGGGATACAATTAGTTTATTTAGGAGGACTCTTCATCTTGGAGTTTAACACAATTTCCACTTTGACTTTGCTTCCTCGGCTCTCACAGCCTAAGCTGTACAGAAATGTTTCTTCTAGTGCCAACTCGGGCCAAGAGAACAGTGTGTTGACTGTAGGACAGCTCATGGTGAAGTGATGCGATACTCCAGCGTACCACCTCACCTTCCCCCACCACTGTGACCTTCCCCACTCCTGCTGTTTCCCCCACCTCTTTTCCCTTGACTCATGCGCTACAAGCAGTCTCTCAGTATTGTGCGGACTTTTGTGAGGTGAAGCCATGTCGCAGGACACTTTAGGTAAGACACTTAGCCGTGTTAAGGACTTTATTAGTTGCTCACTGTCCACCACTCAAAGTTAAGAGAGTTTCAACTTTAGCTAAGTGGCGCAAACTGTTGCGCGGGACACCCTAAGTTTTTATACCAAACAGACCTAATGTCAGTTTTACTGATGAAGATTTGTTTAATATATTTGGATGAAATGGACTTTTCCTTGCAAAATTCAGTTAGTTACTCCCATTCCTGACAGTTTTAGAGGTCTTAGTCTCTCAAGCCAATATACCTAGCGTACACAGAGCCTGACAGTCAGTCACTCGGTGCTGTCGTGGGGTGCGCATCGGTGTCGGCGCTCCGTTGTTAGGTTTTTCAAGGTCACAGTAATATCAAATTGTTGGTGTTGTTCTGGTTCAAGGTCACCTGAGGGATAACCGATTGCCCATTTAGGCAGGGTCATGTCAGAAACTCGAGTTTAACTTGGCACTTTTGCCGTTTCTCGTCGAAAATTCGCTCTAAGTGGTCAAGGTCACGGGGACTCTGACTGAAACTCGGAGGCGTAGTGCGAGAAACGGTAAAAGTGCCAAAAAATTTTTAAGTTTCGGGCGTGACCTTGACCTCAGTGGCGTCGGTGACGTCATTTTGATGACGTAAGGGGTGATGGACGTCATCAGCACGTCATTTCTGTGGACGTCATGGGTGGTGACGTCATAGAAATGGACGTCATTAGTGATGACGTCATCGATGACGCAATCGATGACGTCATCGATGACGTCATCGGTGAGGTCATTGACCTCGATGACGTCATCCCTCAGGTGACCTTGAACTGGGCCAGCACCAACAATTTGACACTACTATTAACTCTAATCTCTCTCTTTTTTCGATTAACTCAATTCTTTTTACGCATAATTAAAATTAGGGCTGGATGATATCAAATTGCTTGAGAAAACTAGTAAAACATATAGTTTAAGGAAATATGCTTTAAAATAAGTTTTGGCTCTTGGAACTAAAATAATCAGTTAAACCTGTCTTACTTAATTTTGTGTTAGTATTAACACAAAGTATAGAATTATTGATAAAAATATATAAAATATGCCTATATAAAAATATATTTATTTTTAATGTATTTAATTAAACTGAAATGAAATTATAAAGACTTGAATTTCCAAGAAAATGTTGCCAAGTTAATTGGAAGAATTCCTAAGTTAAATAAACGGCAAGCAATGAGCCTTCATTCGGGGAAAAACTTACAAAGTGAGGTCGCTTTGTTAATGTCAAAGTTCATATTTAACATAATCGTTCAATCTTAATTTGTAAGAACAATACATTATCTACCACATACACAGTATGATTCTATATGACGAAATGTTTTAAATACCACTTTAAACTATTGTTATTTTTATCTGGGACTCTTTATTAAGAACTAGATGAAATGATTATCGATTGGTTAATACAAGGAAATGTGTCCCCACTTTGATTGATGTAAAAGATTTCTGTAAATATTGCAGATGAGTAGATATTCTTTTATTTGCTCTATTAGGAATTTTAAATGAGCCAATTCAAATGATTTTTTTTTTTTAAATTCATTATAATGAAGCATAAAATGTTAAATATCGTATCTTCCCTTCAAACAAACTTTGGGGCATTCCAAATTTTACTCTGTGACTTTTCTCGAAAGGTTAAAATCGTAATTTTCCAAACGTATTCAATGATTTTGTAACAATAAAACTTCCATTATGACAACTTTTAGTTTTAGTGGACAGGGCGAACCATTTTATTGAATCATTTAACAAACCACATTTTGATAATACATTGGACTATGTGGTAGCACACTATGGACCTGATGAAGTTCTAAGGAACAAAACATGTCGTCTTTTGATAAAAAGTTTTTTGACAAGGTAATTTTATTTCATATTAATATATACCAATCCAGGGTCACAATGAATACTAAAAAAACTTTTTTAAGCGATGGCACCGTAGTTAAAAAAGAAAAAAAACCACATACTTTAATAATATTTATTATTAAAAAAATACATTTGCAAAATTTTAATTAAAGAATTATAAGTTAAAAATAAAATACTGAAATAAAAGAAAAAATAGGTAGCTATGGAAAATGGTATTAATTTGTTGGCCTAATTGGTTATTAAAAGTCAAATAAAGTCAAATAAGATTTGTGTCTTTTTCCAATAGACCTGTTTGTGAAGAATTATACATTATTATTTGTTTAATAGAATGAATTAAGGGTGGAACATATAATTTCAATATAAGTGTGTCTATTCCCTTTAACTTACAGTATTAACAAAGAATTGCACAATGTCTGCAGTGAGTGGGGTATAACAGTCTCCTCGGGGTTCAATATCCTCCTATACCAGATAACAGGCAACCCACCATTTACTCTTTCGTTATTGAAATCTTTAATATTGTTGAAGATATTTAAATAAAAAATTGTATAAGAAATATGTTTGCTAAGATTAACATTAACAAATAGCCTATTTTGTCTAAGAACCACACAAACATTCTAATGAACAAGGAGTAAGCCTACCTTTGTGATTAGAGATAAATTTTCTAGTTATACTCATAATTACAATACTTTGCCTTACCACTCTGACCTAATGTTTTATAGGAATTTTTTCAACCTATATAAAATTATGGCACAAAATTTCTTGATTTTTATTAATTAAATTGCATTTGTAGTAAAAAGCATAGTGTATTGAAAACAATTGAAATCTTGATCTTAAATTAATGTTTTTTTTAACGAACTGGGGACAATTATAATTCTATCGTAACAAAAAAGAATAGGAAATTATTTATATTCATATAAGCTGTATGCATATTGTATTGCTAAATATATTTAATCTATGTATTTTAATGCTAAAACTTACTAACAGAAAAGAAAATAGATTTGTTTTTAATTTTTTATGAAGAGTATATCATTATATCCTTTAAATTTTTAGGCCTGTTAAAACACACTTTTGTTTTATTAATATGGTTAGATAGCATTGAGAGATTAAAAATTGTGTAAATTAATAAAATTTAGAACCAACAGTTTGAAGAAGGGAACAAGCGCCAAACATAAAAAAAAAAAATTATTGCATAAAATTAATCTACTATCATAGGCGCACATTGCTAGCTATAGCAAAGGAACAAAAACCTCTCGGATCATGGTGATATTAGCCACAAAATTTTTCGTGAGTTTGAAGAAGGGAACGAGAACCGGACTTGTTCCCTTCTTACAACTCACGCAAAATTTTGTGGCTAATATCACCATGATCCGAGTGGTTTTTGTTCCTTTGCTATAGCTAGCAATGTGCGCCTATGATGGTAGTTATACAGTTTTTTTATTTTCCCGAAAAACGCATTTTCGGACTTGATCCCTTCTTCAAACTGGTGGTTCTAAATATTAATGAATATTGTTATTTTCAACTTCTATCTGTTATATATATTAAAAATTTTCCATGAATACGTATTTCTACTTGTAAAAAATAAGATACATATTTAAACTATCTCTGGTAAACTATGAATAATGTAAGTAAAGTTTGTGATAATAAATAGAAATTAGCGGTCTTATAATAAAGAATTAAAATATCATAAATAAAAAATTTGAAAAAAGTAGATAGATAAAATATTAATAATTAAAAGAAGATAGAGATACAATATTTACATGAAATTAGGTCTATGTTCTACTGTTGGAGAAACAAACGATGACACTGTGGTGGATCAAAAATTGCATATAAGTTTCAGTTAGATATTAGTTTGTTTAGATTAAATGTAATGTAACTTATCTATTTTCATAATTAACCATGGTAGTTGAAGTAGTTGGGTCAAAGATGGCAATTAATTGTTAAGTTATACCCTTATACATTTTATAATAATATATGTAAATAAAATAAAAACATCAATAAGCCTCAATAACTAAAACATTTGTTCATTCTGATTTTTTATAGCATTTGTTATTACATCACCTGTCTAATCAATTATGCTTCTTCCATAAGATCAGCCCTAGGGGCCGACGTGAATTACAGTATGATTCTGCTCATCTGCCTTTCTAAGGGTATGCTCAGATTTCTCCTAAGATGCACTCAAGTTAAGGAAAAGGAGGAAAAGAGACATCCTTGCCTATTAAAGTGTAGATTAAAATATAAACTTTCTGGACCATGTAACAAACACCCTAACGTTGTTTTCCATATTTTGGATATAAAAACTTGTAGATTTGCACCCCTAATAAGCTGTATGCAATCACCTTAAAATGTTGCAATGTGTTAAAAAAATGTTGTGTTAATGTTTCTATCCTTGGTAAGTTTTTATCTCAGTTTAAACAATTACACAGTTTTGCTTCCGAAGATTTTGAACAGTTAACATGGCAATGTTATGTACGTTCACCCAGATACATTTGTTTGAAAAACAAACATCAGAAAATACACCATAGTGACATGTAATGCATTACTACTACACACAATTTCCAGTTAAAAAGTGCTAAGGTATATTAATTAGTCTATTAATTAATGATCCTTACAAATGAATCAGGTTATATTTATTAGTAACAAACCTACACCTCATCTGTCACGACACAATTCACACTCTAATCATCTTAAAATACACACCAAGCATAAGCCGGTGTTAAAAAATTTATCAAATGCATTTGAGCTTAATTTACAAAATATGAAATAACGTTGCTATGATAACAATTCTAAAGTTTGTTACATTTATGTATAAAGTACCAGAAAGTTTATTAATTAGCTACTATTATCATTCAACTGATATTCATTCGGGTTATGTCAACCCGTTGAATATCATTTATTCAGAAACAGTTTTTTATAAAAATAGAAATGAAGCCGTTGAAAGCTGCAACTGCAGTGCCATACCCAGGGGATCTGGAAAGTGCAATTAATACGGAAATGCACATAAACGGAAACTAATGTGAAGTTATACCCTCCCAGTGGAGGGTGAGGTGGGGGCGGGGGTGTAGTTCAGGAGGGGGAGGTTTAACCCTTCTTATCCCAAATTATTTCCTTCATACAGAGTTCAGCGGTTTAGTGCTACACTTTCGTAGCGAAATCACTCACCAACAGCCTACGATTTTCCCAGCTTGGAGCGTGCATTGTTCAAACCACTAATACACGTGTCATGGCTGTAGGACGTGATAGCTCAGATGGCTAAGTCATAGGCTCCTTGGCCAGGATGTCTACGACGGCTCGGGTTCGATTCCGGCTCACGTCCAAACCTGACCTAGTGGTCAAACTCTCAAAAGGGTTAGCCCATTTGTGGCAGCGTTGGGCCAAAGACTAAACCATTGTAACCTCTTGAAATAAATCAGATTCGCCACACTTGAAATACTTAAGCTATTATAATTGAACTAAATATTAATAACGATTCATTTACAGAATTAACCTACAACATTTCAGTTCATTGTTTATTCTGTATGACTATAAAATAAAAAATTCCAAAATTTTTATCGATACGTTGTTTTTAGGTATGACTTCTAACGTTAATATTCTCCAACAATGCATTTCTTTGTGTGAATTCAAAGACGTCTTTCAAAGAAATATTATCCTCTTTCCTACATATCATTAAATCATTAATTTATGAGAAAGATTGTTTTGTATACTCGTAACATACTGAATGATCTGACTACAATAAGCCTTACAATATCATTGTTAGAAATTATGATATTCCTCGAGAAAAAATAACTATAATCCAGAAAAATATTAAAATCGAAATATATCTCCTTCTTATTAGTGTAGGGTGCTATTTAAGGGTATTTTTTTCTAAACTCAAAACCAAACTTTGTTATTTGCATTCTTAAGAATAAGAAATAATCTGTTTTCTGTGATCAAATCTTTAAGTGTAAGATTTTTTTTTAACGCCATATTATTTAGTAGAATGTCATCATTGACAGTATTTGTATTATATAAATCATGAAGTTAAACACACTATTACGTCTAAACACATTGTAAACTTTTACTTTATATGAATTATGATAAAGTTTAAGCAATCCCCGAAATTCATTAGAACAATATATTTTTAACAAAGAAATTAATTTTATTTTACTCTCTATAAAATTTAAGTGTGGTTGGCTTAACTTATTACTGGATATTGTGCAATAATTGTAACAGGACAAAAACTATTAAACTATTTATCAGGAAGAACCAATATATTCAACTTATAATCATGAAATGCTCTATTGAAAAGTCAGATGGTATTTACAATATGGATTTGTAAACTTGGACTTTATTGTACGAAGCTCTTAATATTTACTCTGCTTTTTATTGCCTAACCAAGATGGGTTCCCAAGAAGAATGAAACGTTAAGAATTGATAGTCCATAAATGTTTGATGTCTCTGGTAGAATGTTCGATATGGGTTATTGGAAAGAACCAGAAAGCAAGAAAAGGAATATTAAATTTCAAACATTTTTTATTAATGTATTCATCATTTTATACAATTCAAAATTTATTTTTACACATATTTTTGTTACAGAGGGAAATTTACGATTGACAACCATTCATATAATATATTTTACAAGGCTACAATAGAACTATATATAACTTAAACCCGTGACCAATCCACAGTAACAGTATGTATATTGTAAAAAGGTGACTAAAACTAGTTTTAAAAAAGGAAAAAAACTTATGTTTTTTTATAAATATTCTGCTTTATTTAACTCTATATGAGTAAATAAATAGTACAATAACAATTCCTTTTTAGAATGCATAAACATCTTATATACTATAATGCTAAATTAAGTGGTCCCAAATTCCTTTAGACTTTGGAATGTATGTAATATTTTTTAACAAAAATACTTCCATTTCAACAACTTAAGATGTATAGATTTAATACCGGGAGTCAACTGATTGCGGAATGCCTACATTACAGGTTAGTAGCATGTAATGAAATTTACTATCATTCTGCACTAAATCTGTCAGTTTTTGTCCTCGCAATAGTACCAAAAACGTTTCTTTTTTGCCTTGAGACTGAAAAGTCAGCTGTTTGTTAAGTTGTATTTATAAATTTTCTAAGCAGAAAAGTGGAATTCAAAGCATTGTTTATAAATAACAGAAATGTTAATACTTTATATAACTTACTTTTTAAATATAACCTCGTAAATACAACTTTATGATTAATATTTTTAAGATTTAAAGTGTGATTCCGCATTATGATAAAAAACGTTGTTCATCACTCGGAGCAAAAGTGTCTTTTGGGTGATTAATAGTTTTTTTAAATCGGCTACGCCTCGTTTTTTACACACTATTGTGCACTAAAAACAGCCACTTTTGCTCCCTAGTGATGAAAACTACAATTACAGGACTCTAGCCGTTTTTTAGGCCCATTGATATAATAAACAAATGTATAACCTCACGAAGGTGAAGTGGATCAGTGACTTATACACATTATAATATTTTTTTTCAAACTTAGAGATTTAGTTTTTTTTTTTTTGTAGTTTGTTGAAAATATCGTAGTTTTGTATCTGTATTTTTAAATGACAGAAGGTTTTTACCAGACTTGTAACGTAATATACTATTAATATTTTATTAATTTTGGTAACACAGAGTATTGCTTATAAACTGTATTGCGTTTTTCCGTTAATATTTGTTTTAATTTGGTTTACAAAATATTACAAAAACATTTTCAAAATAAACAGCTACAACTTTAAACACTACAATAAACAACTCATTCCAGGGCTCACCAGTTAAACCCCCCTGAGGTAACGATGAGAAAATGTTTCCCTCTGAAGTTTGAGTAAGGTTTCAACCCTGGTTTTGAAACTTGTGCAATTACAGTTAATGAGAAAAGCCCAAAAAGATATTTATTTTCACACTTTTTTGATCTAGTTGTGTTCTTTGTCTTACTTAATTAGTTATTAATCAATATTAGTCTTTCTTAATAATGATAAAATTACATTTAACGGAATAACTTATACAGTACATGATTCGGGATAAGAATTAGTTAGGGTTTGCTATAAAAATAAGTTTCCATGTATTCAAAATTCCAAATATTTTGGAAGTCATTGTCTTTATACTTTTTAATTAATTTAATTATAATTTGTTATTCAATGGATGCCATTTTGAATTATACTATTATAGTAAATAATTGCAACACTATTCCTTAAATTGTAATCTGTAAATTAATATAATTTTACGGTTACCTGCGCAGTAGTAAACGATAAAACTAGCCATAAAATAAAATTGTGACATTCAATGAGTGGATTTCATGGAAGCAAGTTCTCATGAAAAATGCTGATCCGTATACTGAGTCTGAAATACGGAATGGTTCTTTGTAGTATTCTACTGCTTGAAGAACTGAAAAGTATACGCTTAAACTAATTGTAATTATTAATCTTTAAATAGTTTTCGACCAATTGTTAAGAAAGGTACGTTTAAAAAAACCAAAACTTTCCGATTATATAATTTATAGATGAATTAATTTGTGCTGTAAATAAATGAAATGTTTGCGTCTTATCTGTCTTCAAACTCTCAACTTTATTTTGGAATATTCTTCGCTTGATATTTCATGTAAATTTTAACGTATGGATATAGAATGCCACAAACACATTAAAAACTCGACCCTTTAAACCATATTTTCATTCATATTTTTGTTCGTTTGTACTGCACTAGCATTTCCCTACTGGTAGTAAAATATTTAAAAACACGAAAAAATTACCACGGCAGAGAATAGTGTTAAAGAATTTATTTACACAAATGTTTTCATGTTTTAAAAATTGATAATAAATTGTATGATTTGGTTATTTCTCATCGAACTTATTGGTAACTATGTTGATCTTACTTTGAACAACAATTTGTTACTAAAAAAGTATGTTGTACAGGTTGCCTTGAACATTTTATTGACAGGTTTTCTATTACTGACGCCATTATGTGTCCTCTCCCTATGGTAAACTGAGATGGCGAAATTATTGGAAAACTGTAAATCGTGAAGCATAAAGATCGTTTACCAGCCGGAAAATGTTTGAGGTTAAAAGTATTGAACTCAATGCCATTGCTTTGCTAAAACATAAGATAGTTGGTTACATATATGTATATTATTGTCTAAATCACATAAAAAATTGTATAACTAGGCCTACTTCACAGCTATCGTGGTTGAGTAATATACTACACAACATTATGTCTTATTATACACTTAATATTTTATCGGTTGTAACGATAAGTAACGGTTATATTTTTAATAAATATTATATTTAACGAGTCGTTGCCCGTTAATAATCGACTGATACAGCTCCAGTCATCAATGGTGAGTGGGGCCCATGGCAGATGATATAAGACATGTATAAAATGTACTTTATTAAATTGCTATTTTCTTCCAATTAATGAAATACTACTTGAAATAATTAAGTATCTTAAAACAATTTAAATATCAAAAAGTTTTTATTTTTTATTCCACCAACAAAAAAATTGAGTAGTTCAAATAGTATAACACTATTATTTTTCTTACCATTACAATAATACATTATAATCACATGCTTTTTAGGTTCTGGCCGTAAATAAACCAAATACACCTTGAGCGTTTGCTCTTCTATACTGTATTTAGATAAATGCCTCGTGTGTTTACAGTCCGCTGATTGAAGGGTTGTTAAAAGAACTCATTGCAAGGGTTTGAAAATTTAGATTTTTGTAATATTGAGGTAGTGATAAAACAATTAAGTAAATACATCCCGCTAATATAAGAACGTTTAGGTTTTATTTGGTAAAAACTGGGTGTAAATTGGTTCACTGGAAGTCTCAGATGAACTGTCAAAACTATCAAAAATGTTAGATTTTGAGTATGTTAAATCTCCATAAAAAAGGTTATTTTAAATTTTTACCAATTTTAAGTAAATATTTTTAATTCAAATAAAACCTGCAAATATAGGACCGAAAACATTCGTTTAGGTACAACTCCCGTGTAAATCGGCAAAGTAGATATCTCAAACGAACTGCCAAAAGGTTTTTTTATATTACTGTTTTAAATATATATATATATATATATATATATATATATATATATATATATATATATATATATATATATTTATGTATAGTAAAGTGTTTTTAAGGTACTTTTCCTTCAACGAAAAGCACATTTGCAGTTCGATAAAACACATACAACATAAATTCCCCGACTTGTATTTCTGAACAGCACCCAAGAGATGCTGACCAGTAGGATTAACACAAACATCCAAGTCCGAAAGGCAACTAATGTGAAGTTATGAACCGGACTATAGTTGATAGCTGTCGCGAATAGACTGGAATGTAGTTAAGTAGCTAACTCCATTTCGTAGGGTTCCGTGTTAGATACGGTAACCATTTAAAAATTTATTTATATGCAATACTTCATCTGGGATTTTCATAATTGATATTTTTGATGCCTCAAAGTAGAACCCAACAAGACAAAGTAGAATAACTTTAACATCTGAAATCATTTATGATTATGTCAGGGGTTTATTTTAAATAGCACTTTGGTAGACTAATGACTAATTTTGAAGATCTTGACCGAAGGGAGATAAAATACATTGATATAAAACAAAATTTGTCTTACCAAAACAACATGGTGTATCAAAAAAGTACCAATGATACAATTATTTAATAAATTTAATTTAATACTGTAATGCAAATTTATAAATATTTTCAAAATATATGTACGATAAAAACTAAAAAATTTTATTTGGTTTATGGCTGAAATAATATTCTAAGACAGTTAGCTTTAAAGAAAATGTAATCATGACAACAAATTAAATTAGTTTATAGTAAAGCAAACAAAAATAGCAAAAGTAGTCAAAGTTTTAAATCTTATAGCATATTTTCACCTACCTCTCAATGGGGAATCCACCCCCATGCCCCTTATGCACATTCAATCTTTCTATTAAAACTATGTTAGTTATTTAGATTATGAATTACGAACTCTTTAACCTAGAAGAAGATGTGTTATTATAGTTACCAGCACCGAGAAAGGTTCTATAGATAGACTGTAAACTGGATATGTAGTTGATTACTAATGATCAAAATGGGGGTCAATAAACTTCCGATATTAATCCGTTTTCCAATTGGCGATTCAAAGAACGTAAACATGATTAACTCAGAGAAACATGGATACTTTGTTTATCTACAATGTTGACCAAGAGGCATTAATGTGGCCTTTATCCACTGAATATAGTGTGACTGTTATCTTAGATAATCATCTTTCGACATTTCTTTGGTGAAATTTAAAAATTTCCAGTTTTTTGAGAAATATTATATATATATATTAAGAAATCCATTTATAATATGTTTTTAAAGCTACTAAATTTTAAAGCACAAAAAACTGATACTTTTAGAAAACAAATGAAAATCTCCTTGAATCTTTTAATTATTTAAATGTTTTTCAAAAGTGTTGTTAGTTTCAGTTTTTCAAACTAACAATATAACATTTTTCATAGGTAAAAAAAAAATTATAATGAAAATATTATACAGAAGTTTTTGTTCTAACTACAGCTGGAGTACTGACAACTGTACACATCGATTTAATCTGACATATTAAATTGTAAAGTTTTCATTTAAGATTATAAATCATAAAGTAAAATAATATTACAAGTTGACTTTAGAGTTGTTTTTCATTCTCAATATTTCAATTACAGTCACAGTAAATGTCATATTATGGTAAACCGATACTTGCAGGTTATCGGGAACCCATAACTCGCAAAGTATTAAAGACGTTTAGTAGCCGGGATGCCTTGAGCGTTTTGACAAAGATGTTATTTGTTATCAGCACTTTATCAAAGATATAATTTTAGTAAAGTTTATTTATTGCTAAATTTAAATGCGTTTTCCGGAATCTTTTACTCGTGAATTAACCGTTATAAAGTGTGGTGGTTAAAATTAACTTTAAATTTTGCTACATAAATATTTTGGTCAATTATTTCTGCAGTAGGAGGTATATAATGGATCATTATATTACTTTAATATTTGATCTTTATTGTGATATTTTATTAATATTTATTTTTATTGTGTTTCAGCTAATCTGGTAAACTCATTAGCTTCGTTGTTTTAAATTACATTAGGTATGTCACATAAGTAAACGGGTTTTCTATTGCTTTAGCTATGGTAATAAGTATTTCCTGCCAAGTAATTTTAAATTTCTGTTAAACATTTTCCTTTTTCACAAGATAAAAAAAAAGATTCGTTACCATGCAGTATTAAAATTTATTATTATAATAATTTCTTCAAAGCCAACATGCTTATTAATTTGTTATTTCAATTTCTACTCAATTTCAAAAGAAAAAATTAATCTAAACAATATCAATTATCTACCAGAGAATAAAATTGAATTATCTTAGTAAAATTGGATGATATATGAATTGCAAAGATTTTATAAACATTTTTCAAAAGCGTAAGTTTTCATAAATTTCACGAGAATTATGTTTGTGCCACTTTTCATATTCCTTTTTTATCAGGTAATCCCGTTATTTGACGAAACTATATTGGATGACTTGATAGTTAAATTAACTTTGCTTCTGATGTAAGGTATTTAATATTTCAGTTTTATACGTTAAGTCCTCTACCTTGTTCTAGCTTGTTCCAGATTATATATTCTATAAGTGATCTGAAGTAGAATAATACAAATTCTAAAACATTTTTATTCACATTTTTGCAATGTATTTTTTTTTCATTTATATTATTAGTTAATTAACATCTCCATCTATATAATCTATTATTTTTTTAATGTAACATTTGTGATTTATATGCACAGTGTATTTTTATTATAAGAATAGAATTCGCTATTTATGCTGCAACCTCCATATTTTGCAAGAAGATTTCTATTTATAAATGTAAATATTCATAGAATGTGCAATATTAAAAACCCTTCCAATCATGTTTAGATCTTTTCAGACATATTTGTCCTAAATTAACTATAAATAATCCTATCAAAACATGTAATGATGCCTGTAATGTAGATCACATCACATCTCATAATTTTGACATAGATGAAGTTTAATGTCTAATAAAGTTGCTTCCTAGAAAGAAATTGAAAACACGATGAACAAGGTTGATCTTTATACGCATGAGGATGTAATTTCAGACATTTTATTAATATAGTTCAACACATTGTTTTTTTTTTTTTTTTTTTTTTTTTTTTTTTATGAATTTAGATTACAAACAACACAATTTGTATTTGAATGATTAACTACAATTTAATCAAACAAAAATGTTATACGAAAATCATTATACTTTGGTCGTATTATTAAAATCAGTTTTGACATTGTTTTCTACTTTATAAAGTAAAACAAATATTACAACTAGACCTATATATAAAACTAACAAAATATGTCAATGATAATTTTCAGTTTACATTTACAGACAGCTTACAATGTAGGACTACATGACAGTTAAATTATTATGATCTATATAGAAAAACTAGAATGAACATCTCCTTTCCAAAATGCATAATTTTTTGGATGAAAATCCATTTATTTAGATTTCCTTCATCCTCGTTCAGAATTTGATATTTTTATAATATTTCATATCCCACACAAAGCTTGAACATAATTTATTCTGCGTGTATAATACTTTACTTAAAGTATTAACTGTGTTTGACTTTAAATTCAGTGAATGGTTACCATAAATCAGCTGAAAATATCTCTAATAGGTTTTTAGCAATAACTTAAAATACACCATATTTATTGAAATGAGCAATGACGATAGTAAATTGATATTAATTAATTATAATTCCTGATTAAAGACGACCGATGACAATTTAAAATGAAAACAGGAACAGATGCGTCCATAACACCGGCGGCGGCTATGATTAATGATTGATTATTACAAAATTAATTATAAAATTTCTAATTATAAAGTCGAATACTCATTGATATGCATATTCCAATTATCACTAGCAAAGAATGGATAATATCTATAATTTCTAAGTAAAGTTGACCATGTCAGATGAGTTTATAAATAATAGCCACAGCCTATAAACTACAGAACTAAAGTTAAGACAGAGAATGGGTTCAATTTTATTTTAAAAACTAGGTCTAATTATATATTAGTAATCTATGTTATAATAGTTTCAAGTACAAGTTAACTAATATTTTTTGTAAGAAATGGACACAATGTCCGTAAAAAACGTATATGGAAAGCATTATGGCTGAAAGGAGATAAGTTTAAATTTTTAAAACTTTCAAAGCTTTTAACGATTGCTTAGTTTTAATTTTCTAAAATATTTACAGCTCTATTACATTGTAAACATTTTAATTTGTTCAGATTAAACATGTAAATCATTATTTCCAGATTTAAAATAAACAAACCTTTATGAAGGTTATATTGGAAATAAACACTGTATATGGAATATACAATAAATATAAGCAAAATGTATTTAAATTCCAGATGATGTCATCGAAATATAAAATTAAACAATGTTGTAATTTTCCCATTTTTATAACTTCAGAATCTTATCAGTAAATATTTTTATCTGGAGAAAAAAAATCAAAGTATTTAAGTTTCGAGTTATCATTATAGAAATGTCCACAAATATATAAAAGTAATTTAGTCATTAGGTTTTAATACAAGTTAATTTCTCCATGTTTTTTTTTCAAAACAGTTGCCATTAATTTTTAAGATATACATTTTTATGTTTCTAAATAGCACTGTAACAACCACATTTCCTATAACAATAAATATTTAAATGAATTGTTTTTCATCTGCTACGTTTTAAATCTGCTAGGATTTTAGGAAATGAGTTTCGAAATAATAGATTAATAAATAATAAATCCTTCTATTTCAGCTGCTTCCTAATTCAAACGTTGGGCCTGTTGTTTTGTAAAGCCATGGGCATATTTATATTTTAATTATTTTGTAATAAGGTTTTAATATTTATAGTCTATCTCAGATTGCATCCCTCTTATATTTTTGGTTAATTAAATCATCTATTAAAAACTATTTTATATTGTTTTACGTTTATTTGTTTACTAATTAATTTAAAAATGCTACATTTTCATAATTAATAAATACCTCATATTAATAAAAGTGCTATTTTGTTTTGTTGGCTATTGTAATTACTAAGAACATTAAAAATTCTTAAGTTTACAAAATTCTCTCTTATTATTATTGTCTCTATTTTAGTAGTACAGTTAATATTGATTAATAGATTTCATTAATTATTAAGTACTGTATTAAAATTCATATTCGGATCGTCAATAAAATAAACAATTTGTCTATTTAATCATTAATTGTGCAACAAAACTATAATTTATCATAGCTCTCACGGGTGGCGTGGAAGCCAACTGTTCCCTATTACTAATCTAATTTGTCATTGGATTTTCTTAATTACAGATGCCAATTATATAACTTTTATTGTTTTCTGTAGAGCAAATGGCTGGTTTAAATTATTAAAACTAGTAAAAATAATCAGTGTTATAATGCACAACACGAAAAAATGAATAAAATCCTAAGACTATGATATTTTAATTATTAAGAGAATAATGGATGTTCTTCAAAAAAGGAAAAGTTTATTGAATTCATTTGGAATAATAATTTTATTTGAATGGTAATTACTGTAAAGCTTTTTAATGTTTTGGAAATATTGAACAACCTATTCATTGTGTTTATTATTGGACATGTAATGCACAGTATTAAAGTTTTAAGGTATTAGGCATCAAACGTTTTAAGGTATTAGATGTAAGACTTAAAACCTAATAACGTTACTATTCGAGTACACTCGCTCCTTTAATATCAACGATATGGAAACATGTTTCGTTTTAAAATGTTTTATTGAAAAGTAATATCATTTTAAAATAAACAAGACAAAAGGCAAAGAATATTTATTCAGTTTTATTATTTTATTATTTTGTTCTTCACTATTCAAAACTAATACAATAATTCCCCTACTTGATTTATGAAATGAAATTTTTTATTTAATATATGTGTCATACAAAAATAGTCAATAAGAAAGACTTGTTACAAACCGAAACATATTTCATTTCGATATCTAATTGTATTAGAATGTACAATAATAAAAGATAAACATGTTTTTACCTAAATATAATTTATTCCATTAAAATATGTTTATATATTCAGTCAACAAAGTCCATATAGATTTATTGTGCACATAACAATTTAAATACTACTAAAATGGAAATTTTCAAATAATAATTGCTGTATTGCTATAATATTAAACAATGTCATCAATCTTATAGGAAAATGCTAAAAAAAAATTTAAACGTTTATAAATTAAATACATTTATTAAGGCAGTAATGCAGGAGTAATAGAAATATATCCATAAAAATTTGAATCAAAATAAAAAATCTAAATCTCTTTACTTTTTTTAGCATTTTTTACAATACAATCGACATAGTCAAATTAATGCTCAATTCAATTATATGATTATAACACATAAACATAAAGATATATACACAAATTACATATATTTTACAATTTATTTAATATCTAGGGGTAAAAGCTATTTATCAGAAAATTCAATGCATCAAAATCAAGTTTATAATTTTAAAACTGTAAGTCACCAATATCAAATTTTCAAAATCCCTCAATTGAATAAAATGATTTTGTTCTCAACTACGAATGTTGCTTTTGAATCTAATTTATTAAGAAACTGTACACTAAGATATTTGTAACTATTGTATGTAAGTGAAAGTCTAGTAAGTGGTAAGTCGTGAAATTGGCTATTTTGTGTGTTATGAATATTGATATCTGACCGTTTAATAAGGTGATAGAGGTTTTCTTTAACATGTGTAAGGCAATTAAAAGTGTAAATACCAGGACCGTTGAAATTTTACGAGATTTAAAATCAACCAGTAGTGTGTTTTTGGGAAGGCTGGGACATGACGTCATCACGATGACGTCAGCAGTGATGACGTCATCAATGACGTCACGAATGACGTCACTAATGACGTCATATGACGTCACATGACGTCACACCTATGACGTCATGGTGACGTCATTATTGCTGACGTCATCATGATGACGTCACTGACGTTAGTTAGGTCAAAGTCACGCAAGAATACAAAAAAATTTTTTTTTGCACTTTTGCGATTCCTCAAATTTTGTTGAGAAATTGAAATTTCTCGAGGAACCACAAAAGTGCAAAAAAATATTTTTTTAATTCCCTAGCGATCAGACTCTTGACCTAATATATCCGTCAGGGGTCATTGACCCGTCCCAGCAGCCCCACTTGAAAAAAAAAATAATTTTTTTATTTTACTTACCCATCGAGAGGCTGAGAGCCGAAGAATAATTTCTTCAAACACCCGACAGTGCGACAAACGACACGCGATCCGAACACCACCGCGTCTGAAGGCATACTGACTTGGGCGCAGGCGGTTCCCCAGGTACCCGGCCCAGTGGTGGGGATAAGGAGGTGGTGGGGGTAAAGTGGTCAGAAGGAAGAAAAATTTAATTTTTTACAAACAACTCGTCCCAGCCGGTCCTTTACCGGACATCTGTAACTCGGATTGGAAATATTTCCTGAGAAATATTTATTTTTATTCTTTCTCAGGTGATCTTGGAACTTGGTTGGGAATTGGAATCACCAACGTAACCTTACTGGCAAAAGTTAGCTCGTCTAAAAGTTTCTGAAACATTTTATCATCCATAGTGATATTTGTGTCCCTTGAGTAAAGTTTTGGATTATTTTTGAAGCAACCTTTCATTTTTGTTAAAGTGGAAGTCTTGGACACCTTAACAGAATTATTTTGCTTGGCCAGCAAAAATTTTACTCTTAATAATTTTTCTCGCAAAGTTTCAGCCATAGATGTGTCTCACAGTAAGGTCGGATATAACTGAAACACTTAGTCAAGTGTTGGACCTTAGCTGGAAGTAGTGGGGGGAACAGGGTTATAAGGGGGAATGAGTAGTGGAGGGGGTAATGCGGACTGTTGTTGTCAAGTGTAGAAACAGTTTGCTGGGAACTGTCCAAGGAGTAACACGTACTGTGCAGAAAAATTAACCGAGAGACTTGTGTAAAATTTAACTCCAAGAAATATTTAATGTAAGACTAAAAGAGGTAGAGCCAAATGAAAAATAATTTTGTAGGAGATGGGCATGGATCAGTTTTGTAGTAAAGTTCAAAATCCACTTGTGTGGAATAAAATTAAATTGTGAGCGAAAAATATTTAGCCACACCTGCAAAATACAAGTGTAGGAAAATATTAAGACACCTGTATAACTAAATAAAAATTAATTTTGTATCAAACAGTCTTCCAGCATTTCAGTTTCTAAGTCTTAACAAGTAAGGAATAAAATATTAAATAAGGAGTGGAAAATAATTTGTTAAAGTAAACGTAAGTGTAGCAGTGTAACAAAAATTAATTTCGTGCAAAACAGGCTAGGTTCTGTTTTGCAAAGTTTATTAAGAAGGAAAAATAAAAATTTACTCACAGAAAAGTCCCGCGGCGTCGAGGTGTGTTGTGTTTTTTGGCTTGCAATAAACTGACTTACCTTCTGTGGAGCTACATTTGGCCAGTTGGCCAAGAAACCAGTCTGTTATATAAGCATTATGTAACCGTCTCTGCCGGCTGTGCTGAATCCGGCAAGCTAAAATATTATTCTATAGTACACCTGACTTGGACTGAAAATATTCTAAGTCCCAAGACCCCTCCCCCTCCCCCCCCCCTCGGCTCCGGACGAGAAGTGAGCCCCCCCCCCGGGGGAGGAGGAGGAGGAGGTGTCATAGCCCGAGGCGTTGCCATACCTTGAGGCGCTATTGGCACTTAACCGGTGACATGTGTTGTATAATGAGATCCGGTTAGTAATGTATTCAGGTGTGGCTCTTGGAGATTGTCCAATGCCGCAAACAAATACGTGTCGAGGTCTGGCTGTTTACGTAACCAGGTCCGGTTCCACCACTCCTGACCGGCCCAGCTTCGATTTTCTGAGGCTTAGCTTCTTCGCAGTTGCTTTCAAACACTTCAGCTGAGTGGTTGAAGCTCTGCCCTACAGGATTCGCAATGTAATGTTGGCGCCGAATTATATTGGGAATTCTTTTAGTCTAAGGCATGGCATGTGTAGTTTTAAGAAATATTTTATTTTGCGCTTGCTGCTTCTGCTAGGTCTTGGTGTTGGATTTATTTAGTCTAAGTGTTGTGTGTTGAAAAATATTATTTTGTACTAATCTTCACAGGTTGTCCCCAAGTCGAAATTTTTCAAAATTCGTATCTTGGAGGTACTCCTCCGTAAATTGGCAGTTAAAGTGTTAGGCTTTTTGAGACTTTACAGTCTCTGTAAAATAAAAATTTTTCGAGGTTTAGAACCTCAAGAATTATTTGTTACCAACAATAGCATGGCGCCTAACGAGCCCGGGGGTAGGCCCCTGGGGATCCACCCTTAGGCCTCTTTCGGTCAGGGGCGCTACTGGACCTCATCACTCTAGATGGGTGGTTGGCATCCTTTAGCACGAGGCGTCGGATCCTGACACTGACCGGTGTGCTAGGCAAAAGTCAGTACCTACGGGTTAAGACGGGATCCTCGGTCATGGTTAGCATAGCCTCTTCCAAATTATTGTAGCATGTTTCCCTTAAGGAAACTCAAAATTAAATAAATTATTTTTTATTTAATCACCTCCCCTTAAATCTTGAGATCCCCCCGATGCCTCTGGCCGCCGGCGGTCTTAGGCATCGGGGGGATTTCTTTTTTAATTCTTGAACGACCTTGACCCATATTCATGTGTGAATAAAATAAAATATTTTTGTTCCACATGTTATGTAGGTCAGTCATGACTTAGGCGGATTTTTGCCAGAGTTCTGGGACTGCTCAGGACTTAGAGCGAGATGCGGCTAAGTGTTGGCTGTCCAAACTGTGGTTCAACCAAATTTTATTTTATGTTCACACATGAGTAAGGGTAGCAGGTATCCAAGAGTTAAAGTCCTAAGGGTAGGTGAACCCCCCCCCCGTCGCCTAGACGAGAAATGAGCCCCCCCCCGAATTTTTTTTTGAAAAATTTTTTGACCTTGACCAAAAATTTTTTGCTCCGGACGAAAACTGCGCCCCCCCCCGAAATGTTTTTTTGATAAATTTTTTGACCTTGACCAAAAAATTTTTGCGTCCCGGGGGGGGGACGGGGAGGGGGAGGGGGAGGGGGAGGGGGAGGGGGAGGTGCAAAGCTAGTAGTGTGAAATGTGTTTACTTTAACAAATTATTTTCCACTCCTTATTTAATATTTTATTCCTTACTTGTTAAGACTTAGAAACTGAAATGCTGGAAGACTGTTTGATACAAAATTAATTTTTATTTAGTTATACAGGTGTCTTAATATTTTCCTACACTTGTATTTTGCAGGTGTGGCTAAATATTTTTCGCTCACAATTTAATTTTATTCCACACAAGTGGATTTTGAACTTTACTACAAAACTGATCCATGCCCATCTCCTACAAAATTATTTTTCATTTGGCTCTACCTCTTTTAGTCTTACATTAAATATTTCTTGGAGTTAAATTTTACACAAGTCTCTCGGTTAATTTTTCTGCACAGTACGTGTTACTCCTTGGACAGTTCCCAGCAAACTGTTTCTACACTTGACAACAACAGTCCGCATTACCCCCTCCACTACTCATTCCCCCACTATAACCCTGTTCCCCCCACTACTTCCAGCTAAGGTCCAACACTTGACTAAGTGTTTCAGTTATATCCAAACCTTACTGTGAGACACATCTATGGCTGAAACTTTGCGAGAAAAATTATTAAGAGTAAAATTTTTGCTGGCCAAGCAAAATAATTCTGTTAAGGTGTCCAAGACTTCCACTTTAACAAAAATGAAAGGTTGCTTCAAAAATAATCCAAAATTTTACTCAAGGGACACAAATATCACTATGGATGATAAAATGTTTCAGAAACTTTTAGACGAGCTAACTTTTGCCAGTAAGGTTACGTTGGTGACTCCAATTCCCAACCAAGTTCCAAGATCACCTGAGAAAGAATAAAAATAAATATTTCTCAGGAAATATTTCCAATCCGAGTTACAGATGTCCGGTAAAGGACCGGCTGGGACGAGTTGTTTGTAAAAAATTAAATTTTTCTTCCTTCTGACCACTTTACCCCCACCACCTCCTTATCCCCACCACTGGGCCGGGTACCTGGGGAACCGCTTGCGCCCAAGTCAGTATGCCTTCAGACGCGGTGGTGTTCGGATCGCGTGTCGTTTGTCGCACTGTCGGGTGTTTGAAGAAATTATTCTTCGGCTCTCAGTCTCTCGGTGGGTAAGTAAAATAAAAAAATTATTTTTTTTCAAGTGGGGCTGCTGGGACGGGTCAATGACCCCTGACGGATATATTAGGTCGAGAGTCTGATCGCTAGGGAATAAAAAAAATATTTTTTTGCACTTTTGTGGTTCCTCGAGAAATTTCAATTTCTCAACAAAATTTGAGGAATCGCAAAAGTGCAAAAAAATTTTTTTTTGTATTCTTGCGTGACCTTGACCTAATTAACGTCAGTGACGTCATCATGATGACGTCAGCGGTAATGACGTCACCATGACGTCATAGGTGTGACGTCATGTGACGTCATATGACGTCATTAGTGACGTCATTCGTGACGTCATTGATGACGTCATCACTGCTGACGTCATCGTGATGACGTCATGTCCCAGCCTTCCCAAAAACACACTACTTCAACCCTACACGAGTCTTGATGTCTGAATACCAAAATAGATCTGATAGCAATATTTTTTTTGGACATAAGAACATTCTTGGCTCCGACGAGTTTCACCAGAAGACATTTAAATATGTAAGTATGAATGAAAAAAGCATAATAACAAGCTTTAAATCTTTGATGAAAATCTTTTTGCAATACTACTCCAAAGATGTTCTACACAACCGTTATGATACATGAATATGAATTGATTCTCTGTTACTTTACGAAAAACATAATCAGCAAATACAAAGGATATCGAGCGAAGCTTCTAATTTAAAATATGATAAAACTGCAGTAGTAGCAGAAGGTCAGCTGATAGTTCATTAAAAGATACTACTAAATGTTTTTTTTTTTTTTTTTTTTTTTTTTGTGAGTAAGGTAAGCAAGATGCAAATTCCTTGTTTTTAAAGTAAATATTTGAATAAGTTGAGAATTACGACAAAAACATGCCTTGGTCGGTAAACTTTGACGTAGTATTAAAAGAGTTTCTTTTATATCCTAGTAACAAAAAATATGATTTGATTTTCCAAAATAAATTATTAATAAAAAATTAGTTTTGATATATAATTTTTGATATTACCGTATATTTAGATCTTAGAATGAATTCACCAGAAATATTAAACTTGTTTTCTTGTTTATTATTCATCATGAGCTGATAATTAAAATTACTTTTAAAATTCAAATGTTCTGTACAGATAAAATCGTCTAAATATCCAAATATGAAAACATTAAAATAAATTTATAAAAGTTTCATTACAAGATTACTTTTATAACATGCAACAAATAAATGTGGAATGTGTATTCAACCAAATATGTTTCCTTTACGAAGCTTACGGCATTGGAGACCCGACCGACCATATGTTTACAGGATTACAGTTAATTGGTTTAGAATGAATATTAATTTATAATATTATGTCAATGACATATTTATCTAAGCGTTACATAAGAATTATTTTGTCTGTAAATTTAAGTACGTGTTGAGCTTTATGTTACATTCCCTTTAAAATTAATTTTTTCACATTCAATTGTTATATCTTTATTTTTGGACATTTTTATCAAATCAATCCATTTCTAAAGTTTTAAACGAAGCTGTTTATATTTTTGTAACAGCTTGATTATCCGAACTAAATTACGTCTGAACTATAAACGTATAAGGACAAATAAGTAAAGTAGGCTTAACTTATCCTTAAAACTAACTTAACCTTAACTTAACTTAACCTTATCCTGAAAAATGTACAGGAACATAACTTTAGTTGTATAAGATATATGTGAAGGAGAAATATTCGTTAAATAAAAGATTTAACGAATATGTTACAATATTATTACTTTATGATCGTTCACATGTTTGATATTGAGCTGTATGGATGGTTTGAACACCTCGATCATTACATCCGTGACTTTGACGTCTTCATTCATGATAGCCTTGGTATCACTTGCCACCAAGATAAAATTTAACTAAGGATAACTCAGCAATAACGTTAATACAGGAAAATAATTGTTACATTAATGTAAAATATTACCACATATATGATCAGGTTTTTTTCTACATTATACTTTATGTGATGTATCCAGGCTTAAAGAATATGTTGTAGTGACATAGTGTAGTTTTGACGACGAATCAATTTACCACTTTATATATGATTCAGTTTCATTATTTTTGGCACTTTTATTACCAACATGTCATTTTTTAAGCTCTAATATGACAAGATAAGAAGAGACTTTGATTTAATTGAAATTGTAAATTTGTACTTTAACTCTAATAAAATTTATGGGTTTTCACATGCTCTTTAAACACCTTGTATTGTCAATCATTACCTATTTGTCTAATTGTAATTGACTATTTCTTCGCTTAATTTACCCGATGCTTTATCAGACTTTTCTCCTTTTTATCAGAAGTAGACGTTTAACAATTGATAAAGGTAGTGTTTTAATAATTAATGTGCCTCATGCTACATAATGACATATCACGATTGGTTCCATAGGACAAAGTAACAATGCAGGAATCCATCCTCTTCCATTATATAATTACTCCAATCCAATCCATGAGATGCCGCCAATGTCGTCGAAGAGCATCTCTACAGCCGACACAGTCATTACATACACCCTTTGATATATTCAATCCACTTTACTAAAGGCCCAATAGGAACCACATTACGTTTTAGTATCATATGTGGGTATGTATTTCAAATCTAATTAAATAAATACGAAATATAACATACAATTATTTTCATTGATTAATTATGTCAATATAAATAACGAATTTTTCAGGTATAAATTAGATCAGTGTGAATATATTGTGCATTAAAGATTTGAGTCTTAATGATTGATTACATAACGTAAAAAGTTCTCATTAATGTAGAATGTTTATTCAATATTTGTAATAAGATTTTGATTTAAATCCTATGAAAGTTTATGGTAATTTTAGTAAAGAATTTGGCAAGAGAGTTTAGTATAGATGTCATGAAAACAAGCATATACTACAAAAGATTTTGACCTATCGCTTGTTAAAAATAAATAAATAAAAAGTCAGAGATAAAATGAATATTTAAATATTTGTACATAGTGAAAGGTGTTTTACAGTTAAAAATAAAACACTTGTCCATATGATTTTCTTTCTGGAGGAAGAGTTTTTTTAATACAATTTAATGCTTTGGGTAGGTGAAATATCATCATAAAATGGAATGCAAGTTTTAAACATGTGTTTTTCTTACAAATAATTCAATCGTTTTTATACTATTTAAATTTAAGGTCATTGTCTTTAAATAGATCTTGAGATGTTTAGATAGATTGTCTTGACTTAGAGTGCCCGGTTTTTAGTTACAGTTATCAATTAACATTAGGTATTATATTATTAACATGGTGATTATTTATTACGTACTTTTTTGTCTTCATTATGCAATTGATTACATACCAACAATTACATGGTTGAAAATATTGAGGATCTATAAACGAAAATAAACTTGAATCAATTACTTTTCTATCTCGATGTTATCCAAAAATCTGCACTGCAATCCGAGAGCCCCATTTGTTGGAGAGTGTTGGATTAGATGATATTAAGCCCCGTGGAGAGGTTCTGATATTGGCAGAGACATTCCCACATCGTATCGTTGTTGATTATACCCATACTTGCAAATAAACATCTTAATTAAACATCTTGTTGAAATCTTCTCTCATAAATGTAATTTGGCTTAAGTTAACAGCTCTATATTGGTACAAATCTAAATTTAAAATTATTTAAACACCAATATACTTTTTAGTTTTTTATTTTCACGGAAGGCCTTTCGATAGACACGCTATCATCATCAGCCGTACGAAATTTTAGTTTACGGTATCATTATTTATACTATCATAGTCAGTATCATTATTTTAGTTTACGGTACGGCTGATGATGATAGCGTGTCTTTCGAAAGGCCTTCCGTGAAAATAAAAAACTAAAAAGTATATTGGTGTTTAAATAATTTTAAATTTGTAATTTGGCTTGTTTTTTTTTTAGTTGTTTTAGTGTACTTAATATTTAGTTGTGTGGGAGAACCGTATTTATCGTTTAGCTCAACACATAACTAATTTAATTTGAGTGAACTGGAAATATTTATGGCTTTAAAATTACATTGAGTGTATATTTTATATCTGTAAACTCACAATTTAACTAAAACCGTTCGGTAATCCAATGTTTCTACATAGTAATGATTTATAAAAACTCTCCTCAACTTGAACATGTTATATGTGTTAAAGTCAAAGTAATTAGTCAGACTTAATACATAATAACCGATCATTTTACACAATAACCAAGTTTACTGGCGAAAGTGATTAACACGGCCTCTATTTATAATACTTAGCATATTTTGGATAAAGTAATACATTTGTTTTAATATTAATAATTTTGACAGGTTATTATACACAATAGCTAACCGTGGATCGGACATTATGAGTAATAGCCGACCACTTTCAGTGAAATGTACTAATAGTGTAATGTTCAATCAGTTCTGCTGTCAGATGGGGAAAACCGCGCTTTAGGTTAGGTTAGGTTCACTCAAATGTTCTGTTATTTTAGGCCGCCTAACTAAACAGGTTGGCAAACCAGTCTAGGTAGTAGTAAATTCACTACATTCACCGGATGATGTAAGATGTTACATAAAATGTCTAGATGGAGTAATCGACAATCCTCCATTAATCACATTAACCAAAGTCAGTTGGATATTAAGTATAATTGCCTGTTAAAGTGATAAATAAATTTGAGTTAATCACATTGACAAAAACTTGAGCGTTTATTGTGTATAATGGCCGGACAATGTATTAATAGAGGCTAATTTTTTTACTTTGACTGAATTTGCTGGTTATTACACATCATAACTTAACTTACCACTTTGACCATAACCCATATACACTAATACAGTCAACTGCTTAAACCATACAATCTCCTTCTCATGATCAGTTTGTAAAATACTCGAATCTCCTAATAAAAATTAACGTAAAATTTTGCCCATGTTTAATGATTATTCAGAAAAAAAATATTAAAACAAACAATGATTATAGTAGTGAAGAAAGGGGAACTTTACCTCAGTTTTGGCATGATTTTATAGGGGGATTTCCTATAGGGAATTTTTTTGGACACAGATTTAAAATTTTGATTCCGAGATTTGATATGTGCTAATGTTTATGTATAGTTATATTATATATTTATACATTTTTGTATAGGTTTTCGACATTTAACATGGGGTTACTTTTCAGGAATTTTTTTGGACACAGATTCAAAATTTTGATTCTAAGGCTTTTTTCTTGTAAACTAAGCATCCTAGAGGAAAATGTCAAGAATAAAAATATTAAATTTGACTCTTTATCTACGACTTTCCTGCTGACAAAACTTGTCTGAACAATAAATAAAAAATTTCCTCACAGACCAACTTTTTTATGTCAAAAATCAATTTTTATATTTTTATTTATTATTTATGCTATGTTAATATTAAAATTAAAGTAAATATTTTATGCCGTAATGGCCACCATATAGTCTAGTATAATACCTGAAAATATTATAATTTTACTTCAACTCTAACTATATTTATTTATAGTGTTAATGAAATGTGACACTAAATCTTGCGCTGGCCGCCTGTACACTGCGCCAGTCCCATGCGCCTCTTCCAGTTGTCTGTTGTATGCCTATGTATATTATTGGTGTTATGGTTAGTAAAGTTATAATTTTGTTGAACTGTCTATTGATTAAGTAGTATAATAGTGTTATAGATATGTTTAAAATTTTGTTTAATTGTTTATTGCCTAAGAAGTTTATTATTGGGTATGGGTATTATGGCTATGAGTATGGTATTATTATATTGGGTATGGCTATTATTTAATATGTTTAAAGTTATGTTAATTGTTTATATTGGTGTTGTCTTATGTATTGCTTGTGTAATTGGATAGTTATAAAAATCTTGTTTGATTATTTATTTCAATTTCCTTCATCGTGGATATTGTTTGAAATGTTCCCTTTAAGTTGTAATGTTTTATTTGTATTTAGCCTTTATTGTATGATTTAAAGAAACTGTAGGGGTTTGCTTGGGATTTAATAATTGTTTTCTGGTTATTCTACTGAATGTTTATAATAATACTTTAAGTTAGCTTACTTTATTTTTGATAAATTACTAAATATTGAGTTATTGGTGTAGTTAATATAGCTCTTTGGCTTTTTTATCATTGAGCATGTTGTTTTACTTGTTAAGGATTGTTACCCTTCTTATGTTTTATACATGTTTAATATAAATGACTGTGTTTTATTAGTGTTAAATATTTGTTTATTATAGTTATTTTACCTAGCTAATGTATTATTAATAGGTGTTATAGGTTAAATGTATGTTTACAAGAGTTAATATTTAGTTAATTTGTATTATTTTATTGTTATTTATACCATATACTGCTTATAAGTAAAATATAAGGGCGATAATGACTAATTTACATATGCTATTAGGGTTAAATACTTGGTAAATTTATGAAATTAAATGTATGCTTGAAATGCCATTTCACTAGTTGTATTTAAATTGTCTTGATGATTGTTTTGTTAGTTAAACTTAATATGTGGCATAGTTATTATAGTTGTTGCCCTAGGTTTATAATTAACTATTTAGGGTTTCATTTTAACTTTAACTTGCATTTTGCTTATTATAGATTTCTATACTTTAAATATTTGGTTATGTGAGTGTAACAAGTACTGCTTAGTGGCTATGTAATTTCACTGGTTATTTGTATATAATATATGTTTATTTGCCTTATTAGGTTTGTTGTGACTGTTATTTATTATAGTTGTTGTACTTGTCCCATGTTTTTGTTGAATAAATTGCAAATAATTATGAATTTAGGTTTATTAGGCATGAGTTTTAGTGATATTTTACTTGTTAGAGGTTTATAATTATATGTTTTAAATATTTAAGAAGTTTAGTATTAAATTTTAGTTGATATTTACAATATAGTTAGCATATTTATTGTTTATGGCAAAATTGTCTGGGCAGTAAAGCATATTCTGGAAAATTGAGAGTATTTATTAATATTTAACTAAGTTGTTCTCCTATGACATGTATTATTATTTGTGTATTTATAAGATAGTTATGTTGTTTAGGAATTATATTGGTTGTATTTCTCTATGTACTGAGTTTGTTAGGGTATAATGATGGTCTATTGTATATTATTATGACTATATGTGTGCTTGTTGTTACTTTACTATATTGTTTATAGGTGTTTGACTATACAATTTAACTAGGAGTTAATTATGCACATGTCATTGGTCTTGGTATTTTTATTATGTATGTTGTTGGTTTACTTGTCTTATATATTGGCTCGTAATAAAAGATCTGTTAAATATTGTTAAATATTTGGTTGTTATTGTAATAATTATGTACTGGTTATTGCCTATGATTTGTATCCAGTTGAGGTAAATATTTATACATCTTGTGCCTTGATATTTTTGTCTGAGTTAGTTAAGTTGTTGATGTTAAATACTAAGTAACTTTATTTGCTCTATTAATATAAATGGTGATATACTAATAATGTTTGTTATATTATAGAGTATTGGGAGGTATGTGTTAAACATTTTACTGGTTGAGTTATTGAGTTATTGACTATTATGAATGCTATTGGTTATTGCTCTGACTGTCCTGTGTGTTGTTTGTAGTGTTAATTAACTATAAAATTTAACTACTTGTGTAAAATGTGCCATGACTTGATATTTTTACTTTTAAAGATATTTGGTGTTAATACTTATTTATAGTTATACATACTATTTATAATAGTAGGCCTATATTTTAATGTTATTTAGTATAGGATATTAATATTTTGCTTACTGTAGATTATAAAGCTTACATTTTGAATTAGTTGAGTTATTAAGTTATTGGTAACTGTGTTTTCCCTACATTTGACTATATTTTAGTTATATTGTGTCTGTTATAAATTAATATGCCAGTTTAAAATATGTTTATTAAGCCTGTGTTTTACTAAATATTTAGTTATGCCACTGAGATTGGCTATAGAGTTTTACTAAATGTGCTAAGTTTTTATATATTAGTATGCTATGTATTGATTAACATAAATTAATTTTAAATATAAACCAGTCATTTGACTTTTTGTTGTTAATAATAATTGTGTTTTGGTTTTAGTTTGGGAGTTTAAAGAATATGTTTGAAAAAAAATATTATTAAAACTTATTAATTATTTACTGCTAATTTTATATGAAACTTGAAGTAAGTTTAAGTAAATAGTTGACTACATTTGACAACTTTGCTTGCCTTATAGCTTATTATTGAAATTTATAGGTTTAAATGTTAAATTAAACATTATTATTAAGTAAATTTTGTATAATTAATGTTTTATAGTGATTTATTAAATATTTATGGCTATATAAACATGACACTTAGTGAATAAACTCTTTAAATTTATGTGTTACTTAAGTAAATTTTAGTGTTAGTGGGTATGGTATAAAAATGTGTAATGAATTATGGATTTTATTACTATATATATGTTTATTTATTACCATTAGAGTTTGCACATGTTAAGGTCAAATGTTAATGGTCCTATAAGATTTTAAGTAAATAGTTAAGGATGTTGACTATAGTTATGGTCAACGATTTTATCTTGTCAAATTATATTTGCTAATTTTAACAATAAAATAATGTAATGTGATTTTAGTGGTTAGTAATATAATTTCTGATTATCACCTTCTAATTTTGTGTCAATATTGCACTTTAATGTATTTGATATAATAATATTATATTTTACTGTTTTATGTTGAATATTAGTTTAGTGATATAAAAATGTTGTTTGAGTCATTGTGTCTGCTATAGTTTAATAATGTATTAGTTAAATTGAGATATTTTGTAAAAGACTCTGTAACTAAATGTGTTAATGATGTTAATATATATAGATAATATATGGTTAGGTAAGGTTAGGCTAGGTTAGACTAGGTTATGTTAGGTTAAAGTAGAAGCTTGGTTAAACCAAGGCATGTCTTATGTTAATTGTCACTGATGTTTATGTGAATAAAGTGTGAAATATCAATTTTATGATTGTATGTGTTAATTAATTGCTATTATGGCTTGCTTATGTTTTTATTAATTTTCAATGTTCTAGTAGGATTTGAAGTAAATTTATTTAGTTGTAGGTGTAAATGTTGACTAGGAACTACGATTTTGTCTTATAACTACTTTTGGCAACTTGTAGCAATAAAATTGTTATGTATGTATAATTATTGTTAAGTATTACAGATTCTGACTGTCGTCAACTAATTTATAGAGTTAATGTTGGATTTAATGTTTATTAAAATGGTGAGAAGGCGAATGCAAGGTCTAGCTTCTGCTAAACAGAGGAGGCTTTGCAGAGTGTGAGGGGGAAGTTGTGTTTGTGAGGTTAAAAATGAGGTAAGGGTTAGGTTTATATGGTTAAAAAATGAGCATGGTTATGTAATATTAAACATGTAAACATGCTTCTGCTTTAGCAGAAGTGGTGTTTACATGTTTAATATTACATAACCATGCTCATTTTTTAACCATATAAACCTAACCCTTACCTCATTTTTAACCTCACAAACACAACTTCCCCCTCACACTCTGCAAAGCCTCCTCTGTTTAGCAGAAGCTAGACCTTGCATTCGCCTTCTCACCATTTTAATAAACATTAAATCCAACATTAACTCTATAAATTAGTTGACGACAGTCAGAATCTGTAATACTTAACAATAATTATACATACATAACAATTTTATTGCTACAAGTTGCCAAAAGTAGTTATAAGACAAAATCGTAGTTTCTAGTCAACATTTACACCTACAACTAAATAAATTTACTTCAAATCCTACTAGAACATTGAAAATTAATAAAAACATAAGCAAGCCATAATAGCAATTAATTAACACATACAATCATAAAATTGATATTTCACACTTTATTCACATAAACATCAGTGACAATTAACATAAGACATGCCTTGGTTTAACCAAGCTTCTACTTTAACCTAACATAACCTAGTCTAACCTAGCCTAACCTTACCTAACCATATATTATCTATATATATTAACATCATTAACACATTTAGTTACAGAGTCTTTTACAAAATATCTCAATTTAACTAATACATTATTAAACTATAGCAGACACAATGACTCAAACAACATTTTTATATCACTAAACTAATATTGAACATAAAACAGTAAAATATAATATTATTATATCAAATACATTAAAGTGCAATATTGACACAAAATTAGAAGGTGATAATCAGAAATTATATTACTAACCACTAAAATCACATTACATTATTTTAATGTTAAAATTAGCAAATATAATTTGACAAGATAAAATCGTTGACCATAACTATAGTCAACATCCTTAACTATTTACTTAACATCTTATAGGACCATTAACATTTGACCTTAACATGTGCAAACTCTAATGGTAATAAATAAACATATATATAGTAATAAAATCCATAATTCATTACACATTTTTATACCATACCCACTAACACTAAAATTTACTTAAGTAACACATAAATTTAAAGAGTTTATTCACTAAGTGTCATGTTTATATAGCCATAAATATTTAATAAATCACTATAAAACATTAATTATACAAAATTTACTTAATAATAATGTTTAATTTAACATTTAAACCTATAAATTTCAATAATAAGCTATAAGGCAAGCAAAGTTGTCAAATGTAGTCAACTATTTACTTAAACTTACTTCAAGTTTCATATAAAATTAGCAGTAAATAATTAATAAGTTTTAATAATATTTTTTTTCAAACATATTCTTTAAACTCCCAAACTAAAACCAAAACACAATTATTATTAACAACAAAAAGTCAAATGACTGGTTTATATTTAAAATTAATTTATGTTAATCAATACATAGCATACTAATATATAAAAACTTAGCACATTTAGTAAAACTCTATAGCCAATCTCAGTGGCATAACTAAATATTTAGTAAAACACAGGCTTAATAAACATATTTTAAACTGGCATATTAATTTATAACAGACACAATATAACTAAAATATAGTCAAATGTAGGGAAAACACAGTTACCAATAACTTAATAACTCAACTAATTCAAAATGTAAGCTTTATAATCTACAGTAAGCAAAATATTAATATCCTATACTAAATAACATTAAAATATAGGCCTACTATTATAAATAGTATGTATAACTATAAATAAGTATTAACACCAAATATCTTTAAAAGTAAAATATCAAGTCATGGCACATTTTACACAAGTAGTTAAATTTTATAGTTAATTAACACTACAAACAACACACAGGACAGTCAGAGCAATAACCAATAGCATTCATAATAGTCAATAACTCAATAACTCAACCAGTAAAAATGTTTAACACATACCTCCCAATACTCTATAATATAACAAACATTATTAGTATATCACCATTTATATTAATAGAGCAAATAAAGTTACTTAGTATTTAACATCAACAACTTAACTAACTCAGACAAAAATATCAAGGCACAAGATGTATAAATATTTACCTCAACTGGATACAAATCATAGGCAATAACCAGTACATAATTATTACAATAACAACCAAATATTTAACAATATTTAACAGATCTTTTATTACGAGCCAATATATAAGACAAGTAAACCAACAACATACATAATAAAAATACCAAGACCAATGACATGTGCATAATTAACTCCTAGTTAAATTGTATAGTCAAACACCTATAAACAATATAGTAAAGTAACAACAAGCACACATATAGTCATAATAATATACAATAGACCATCATTATACCCTAACAAACTCAGTACATAGAGAAATACAACCAATATAATTCCTAAACAACATAACTATCTTATAAATACACAAATAATAATACATGTCATAGGAGAACAACTTAGTTAAATATTAATAAATACTCTCAATTTTCCAGAATATGCTTTACTGCCCAGACAATTTTGCCATAAACAATAAATATGCTAACTATATTGTAAATATCAACTAAAATTTAATACTAAACTTCTTAAATATTTAAAACATATAATTATAAACCTCTAACAAGTAAAATATCACTAAAACTCATGCCTAATAAACCTAAATTCATAATTATTTGCAATTTATTCAACAAAAACATGGGACAAGTACAACAACTATAATAAATAACAGTCACAACAAACCTAATAAGGCAAATAAACATATATTATATACAAATAACCAGTGAAATTACATAGCCACTAAGCAGTACTTGTTACACTCACATAACCAAATATTTAAAGCATAGAAATCTATAATAAGCAAAATGCAAGTTAAAGTTAAAATGAAACCCTAAATAGTTAATTATAAACCTAGGGCAACAACTATAATAACTATGCCACATATTAAGTTTAACTAACAAAACAATCATCAAGACAATTTAAATACAACTAGTGAAATGGCATTTCAAGCATACATTTAATTTCATAAATTTACCAAGTATTTAACCCTAATAGCATATGTAAATTAGTCATTATCGCCCTTATATTTTACTTATAAGCAGTATATGGTATAAATAACAATAAAATAATACAAATTAACTAAATATTAACTCTTGTAAACATACATTTAACCTATAACACCTATTAATAATACATTAGCTAGGTAAAATAACTATAATAAACAAATATTTAACACTAATAAAACACAGTCATTTATATTAAACATGTATAAAACATAAGAAGGGTAACAATCCTTAACAAGTAAAACAACATGCTCAAATATAAAAAAGCCAAAGAGCTATATTAACTACACCAATAACTCAATATTTAGTAATTTATCAAAAATAAAGTAAGCTAACTTAAAGTATTATTATAAACATTCAGTAGAATAACCAGAAAACAATTATTAAATCCCAAGCAAACCCCTACAGTTTCTTTAAATCATACAATAAAGGCTAAATACAAATAAAACATTACAACTTAAAGGGAACATTTCAAACAATATCCACGATGAAGGAAATTGAAATAAATAATCAAACAAGATTTTTATAACTATCCAATTACACAAGCAATACATAAGACAACACCAATATAAACAATTAACATAACTTTAAACATATTAAATAATAGCCATACCCAATATAATAATACCATACTCATAGCCATAATACCCATACCCAATAATAAACTTCTTAGGCAATAAACAATTAAACAAAATTTTAAACATATCTATAACACTATTATACTACTTAATCAATAGACAGTTCAACAAAATTATAACTTTACTAACCATAACACCAATAATATACATAGGCATACAACAGACAACTGGAAGAGGCGCATGGGACTGGCGCAGTGTACAGGCGGCCAGCGCAAGATTTAGTGTCACATTTCATTAACACTATAAATAAATATAGTTAGAGTTGAAGTAAAATTATAATATTTTCAGGTATTATACTAGACTATATGGTGGCCATTACGGCATAAAATATTTACTTTAATTTTAATATTAACATAGCATAAATAATAAATAAAAATATAAAAAATTGATTTTTGACATAAAAAAGTTGGTCTGTGAGGAAATTTTTTATTTATTGTTCAGACAAGTTTTGTCAGCAGGAAAGTCGTAGATAAAGAGTCAAATTTAATATTTTTATTCTTGACATTTTCCTCTAGGATGCTTAGTTTACAAGAAAAAAGCCTTAGAATCAAAATTTTGAATCTGTGTCCAAAAAAATTCCTGAAAAGTAACCCCATGTTAAATGTCGAAAACCTATACAAAAATGTATAAATATATAATATAACTATACATAAACATTAGCACATATCAAATCTCGGAATCAAAATTTTAAATCTGTGTCCAAAAAAATTCCCTATAGGAAATCCCCCTATAAAATCATGCCAAAACTGAGGTAAAGTTCCCCTTTCTTCACTACTGATTATTATTATTAATATGAAATAAATTAAATATTTTTTTGCAAACACCAGAATGGCAGAGATAAAATAGACAAGTAATCATTTTCAGCAGTGTGCTACATTCTAGAGTGAGACATTTTATCGAATACCGACATTGAGGCTAATTGATGTAGATTGAAATATGGCTCTGGCGTGTTGCTCATGTATGCTTCGGTTGTTCACAAAGGTTCTTCAACGTGAGCAAACACTACTTTACCTTACTGAACTATTTTAATTCCATTGTAAATATTAACCAATTTAAAAATAAATTCATTTTAATTTAAATATATTGTTTGAGTTAAAGTTGACTTCTATATTAATTTTTTAAAAAAATAGGTAACCCACTGGACAAAAATATACCATAATCTCACTTGATCTGGACATAGTTAGTTAAAAAATAATTAATAGCTGAAACATCTATTTTTCTGTTTTTGTAGCATTTTGATTAGAACATCTATGTATTAGTTCAATCAATTATAATGTTTAAAGCCTGTAACACATAGCTATGCGGGCCGATGTAAATTACATAGGTTTCTGCCCATCTACAGGACCTAACCTTTGTAAAAATATGTGCGGAATTATCCCACAATGCACAAAAGCTAAGACAAATGTAAATTATGAAACAGATAGGTCATACTCAATGGAAATCTCTGTATGAGCAATGGGCATGGGTCAACAGAATAGAATATCAAAAACTTATATTTTAAATTAGTCTGCAAGCCGTTTTTCGTTTGCATTGTTCTTTATTGTTTGGTATCAGTACGAATATTTTATTAACACAAACATAACGTGTACTTTTTTAACCAGCTACAAATGTCAACTTTGCAGACCAATAACTGGACGGAAAACCAATGTTATGCGTACAGTATTATGAAAATAATAGGAAAGTGCTATTCATATTTATCATATCTTCATAACTAACAAACAAGTAGTTTAGGTGAGTTTCTTTCATACAGAATCATAAAATGCGCAATTTGCGCTTGGGCCACCTCGTTTTATTAAAATAAATTATAAAAATTTAAATCTATTTGCATCATATTGAGTTCGTATATTACTGAGAATAAAAATTAGGATTTAAAACCTGAGGTAATTTAAGTATAATCATTTTCCAGACGAGAGAATGAATATGAGGCAATTAGGAAGCTTTGGCAGGTAAGCAGCTTAGAGCCATTACTGCACGCGAGAGACGCGCTTCTAAAACAAAAGTTTCTATTCTTACCTGAGCTACATTTCTATTCTTTCTATTCTTAATAGAGCTACATAGGCTTGTGTATAACTCAAACATAAATAACATTTTGAGAAAATTTCCTGGTTAACATAAATCCTCAAACATATAAATTTGCTTTATATTTTTAATAATTTGTTAAAAATGTACCTATAGTTTTTAGATTGATGGTTTTCAATGTTTTGCTATAGTTATTTATTTTTAATGACTGAATACTAGACTGATGCTATTTGTCGCTATTATAGTACTATGGGATAGAAGAAAATGAGACCATCACAACATAAAATAATAATTCAATAATAAAAAAAAATAATTTTAATGTTAGTCATTTAAAAACTAACCCCCATGTAGATCGGCACGTTTTAATATCTATTATTTAAATATTTCTTCACGATGTTCCAGGGATCGTTTGGAGCCTGTCGCTGACGCAGGTGCGGATAGAAGGTCACGCCATGCTGGGCAACCACTCAGTGCTGGAGTGCCATTACGACCTCCAGGGGGAGACTCTGTACTCGGTCAAGTGGTACAAGGACGGTCAGGAGTTCTTCCGGTTCCTCCCCAGAGACAAGCCACCCGTCCAGGTCTTCCCTATGGAGGGCGTTGATGTTGACGTAAGGTCTTACTCTATGTCCTCACTTTACATAACTGTCCTGTCCCTCTTTCCCTTTTTACATTATTATCAAAATGGGGAGTATTGTCTTTGTTTTTTACTTCCAAACACAAAGTAATAATCATTTAATATACGTATGGTTTTTCTTGTATTTTAAAAGAAGAGTTAATTATTTTTTTTACATTTTTGTATATGTGTGACTTGTGTCAATGCTAGAATTATTCAGATGATAATAAAGAACTGATTATCAATTACTAAATAATTATACTCCTATGACTTATTCACAACTAGAATAAGATTCTTCTTCCATAAAAAAATCCAAACAACAATGGTAAGGTGCGCTGAACTTAATTCTTTCATATAGATCATATTGCTCGTTTGCAAATTTAAACTCTGTATGAGGCGCTCATCATTTTTATAAAGATAAAATAATAGAATAGTTGAAAGCTATTACAATTGTAAGTTATGAAAGTTGCAGCACGAAAACCATGAATTGGTGTCATAAACAAAATTCATAAGAATAAGAAAAACCATACATATTTATTGGAAAACATTATGATACTCGACTAATTTCATATTACAAATAAGTATAAATATTTAAGCTTTACGATTCAACAAAACATAACAGAGTCTGTGTCACAATACAGATTGCTGCCAGTAACGCCACCCAGGTGGCGCTGAGGTCGCTAGTTCTCACGTCCACAGGCAGATACCGCTGTGAGGTGTCAGCCGAGGCGCCGTCCTTCCAGACAGTCTCCGACCATGGTGACCTGCTCGTCGTGGGTAAGACATTGGTGTGCTAACTGACTTAGCCACTAGTTGTAAATGCCATTAGTCGTCACTCTAATACGCAAAGGATGCCAGACGTTTTGAGATGAAATGCTTCAATCGTAAATTTTACATTATATTATTTACAGAAGTATTAACACCCTCCTTTGACCATATGGCTATTCATGCTAGCACTAAAATGACAAATATAATTTCTTTACAGGTTTATTGGAAATGAAGATAACGATAACATCTGTGTAAAGATATGGATTGCCAAAAGGGGTTAAGAAACAGTGCAATTCTTTTTACGGCCTTTTTAAATCTATCGTTATAATATTTATTAAATGTCATTACAAAGCTTTTGTGGAAAGCACTAGAAATCAATTCTAATAGAGTTAGCTGTAAAAGAACCTTCTTTACAACCTGTTATAATTTGGTCAGACATTATCCTTTACACTAGTGACACACAATTCTAAATATACTATCAAATATAAATAGACTATTATTGTGTACAAAAATTAATATTTTTACCTAAATGTAAATATTAACGTAGGACTATATGATGTTGCATCATTTGTACTAGGGCCATTTTTTCAACCTCCGATGGGCTATAAATAAAATGCATGTTCACGTAAACAGTAGTTTTAGTACCAAATGACTTAAGGTTACTTTTCGACATAATTACCAAAGAGATTGAGACATTAGTCATATTTTTGGACAACGTTTTCAATACCCCCTTCAAAGAAAGTTTCCGCCAGCCGGGAATTCCGTATCCAGAGCGAAAATTACAACAAAAAAATTCAAAAAAAGTAAAAAAATCTAAAAATTTTGTAGAAAGAAAGCAGTATTGATGAATTTGTGGGTTTCTTTAACAATTCTGTGAACTAGTTGAACCAGGCCGTTTTAAATGGTCGTTTCAAAAAACCTGGTTCAACGAATTGACAGAATTGTTAAAGAAAACCACAGGTTCACTATTACTGCTTTTTCTACAATATTTATTATTATTATTATTTTTTTAACTTTCTAAACATTTTTTGAGCTATTAAAACATTTTTTGTTGGAATTTTTTCTCTAAATACGGAATTAACGGCCGGTGGTAACTTTGTTTGAAGAGGGCATTGAAAATCTTGTCCACAGATATGACAAATGTCTCAATCTCTTGGGTAATTATGTAGAAAAGTTACCTTGAGTGTACCAATCTTTTGGTACTAAAATGATTGGTTTACATGAACTTGCTTTTTATTTATAGCCCATCGAAGGTTGAAAAAATGGCCTTCGTACACCTAATTTATTACAATAAAATATAAAAACAACATGTTTATATATACAAGTTATCTAACTGACATCATTAGATGTTCATATATCAGTCGAGACTTAGTTATCTGTAATTAATCGATGCCATATAGGAGTGTAACTGGTAATTACTAGTTCATCAATGTAATCCTGAAGTATCGCATGGTCTGGTCTAGGAACTGCCCCGGGATGAGCGGTAACCTAAAGGTAAAATAATGTAGAAAGATAATGTTTTTAAGGCTGTTTTAAATGTTCAGTCAGAACTTTAAACAAAGTATCCTTAATCAAGATAGAAGACTACGACATACTTGGGGCTTAGATTTTGAAAAAGTGTTCTCAATAATGGTGTTAAATAATCAAAATACATTTTTCATTATTATTATTGATGTGAAAAATACAAGTCAAACATAATGCAGCATTAATTTATCCCTAGTTAAACATTCAAATTGTTTGATATTTACTTAATTTTCCTTAACGCGAGAAATACGTTTCTATTTAGCATCCACAACGATGTGTATTTTACACTAATGAATATGTGACAAAATTACATAACTGTTGATATCTTAACATTTTGTTTCAGCCCTACCAAAGGAGGGCCCCAAAATCCGAGGAGGGCGGCCAAGATACCAGATGGGAGACACTGTCAGGGTCAACTGCACCTCTGGCAGGTCCAAGCCTCCCGCCCAGCTCATATGGTTCATCAATGGAGAACAGGTAGCCTACTGTGAGAGCTTGAGGTCAAATTAAAGAAATAATATATTAAAGTATGTAAGAACCAAAAGCTTAAACTTAGAACGACACATTTGTTGAGATAAGAGTTGTTCTAATATCTTTCCTTAATGTCCCTTTTTACTAATATATATTCGATCTTTTCAATTTGATAATTTCTCAATTTGTTTTAAGCTTAGTATTTAGCTTATTTTGAAATCTGTTTATTGTTAAAAACAATTCACGATAAAACTAGATATTGAAATTTTAGTATTGTATAATTATTAGACTTACAAAATGGCCTTGACAAATATGTAACATAGTTATTTGAAGCAAGTAAAATAATAAATAAGATGGACTAAAATGTATATAAAAATACACTTTTTGGTATTGTGAATTAAAGAACGGACTTAGAACACATTATAAACATATTTTGAGCGTTATTTTTACCACAACTAGGCCCAATGCTATGTAAAATAAAGAATTAATTCATGGTGTGAAAACAAGAAATGCAAAAAGAATCGACCTTGTAATTCAATAGGTCAAGAAAAACACGTGTATTCTGGACACTCGACTCTCTTATGCCTAAGGTTATCCTAGAGATTAGATGGATAATCTTTTAAATCAATTAATTTACATTATTTTCGCTTACTGTTCCACGCGACCCCTAACGGTCAGGACATCACTTCCCTCGGCCTGGAGTCCAAGGTCTCACTTACTGTTACAGGTGGACCGATCGTTGCTGTGAGGTCCACAGTTCCACATGGCCCGGACGGTCAGGACATCATCTCCCTCGGCCTGGAGTTCAAGGTCTCACTTACTGTTACAGGCGGACCAGTCGTTGCTGTGAGGTCCACAGTTCCACGCTGCCCTGGACGGTCAGGACATCATCTCCCTCGGCCTGGATTTCAAGGTCTCACTTACTGTTACAGACGGACCAGTCGTTGCTGCGAGGTCCGCAGTTCCACGCTGCCCAGACGGTCAGGACATCACCTACCTCGGCCTGGAGTTCAAGGTCTCACTTACTGTTTTAGGTGGACCGGTCGTTGCTGCGAGGTCCACAGTTCCACGCTGCCCCGGACGGTCTAGACATCACCTCCCTCGGCCTGGAGTTCAAGGTCTCACTTACTGTTTTAGGTGGACCGGTCGTTGCTGCGAGGTCCACAGTTCCACGCTGCCCCGGACGGTCTAGACATCACCTCCCTCGGCCTGGAGTTCAAGGTCTCACTTACTGTTTTATGTGGACCGGTCGTTGCTGCGAGGTCCACAGTTCCACGCTGCCCCGGACGGTCTAGACATCACCTCCCTCGGCCTGGAGTTCAAGGTCTCATTTACTGTTTTAGGTGGACCGGTCGTTGCTGCGAGGTCCACAGTTCCACGCTGCCCCGGACGGTCTAGACATCACCTCCCTCGGCCTGGAGTTCAAGGTCTCACTTACTGTTGCAGGCGGACCGGTCGTTGCTGCGAGGTCCGCAGTTCCACGCTGCCCGGACGGTCTAGACATCACCTCCCTCGGCCTGGAGTTCAAGGTCTCACTTACTGTTGCAGGTGGACCGGTCGTTGCTGCGAGGTCCACAGTTCCACGATGCCCCGGACGGTCTAGACATCACCTCCCTCGGCCTGGAGTTCAAGGTCTCACTTACTGTTTTAGGTGGACCGGTCGTTGCTGCGAGGTCCACAGTTCCACGCTGCCCCGGACGGTCTAGACATCACCTCCCTCGGCCTGGAGTTCAAGGTCTCACTTACTGTTGCAGGCGGACCGGTCGTTGCTGCGAGGTTCGCAGTTCCACGCTGCCCGGACGGTCAGGACATCACCTCCCTCGGCCTGGAGTTCAAGGTCTCACTTACTGTTTTAGGTGGACCGGTCGTTGCTGCATGGTCCACAGTTCCACGCTGCCCCGGACGGTCTAGACATCACCTCCCTCGGCCTGGAGTTCAAGGTCTCACTTACTGTTTTATGTGGACCGGTCGTTGCTGCGAGGTCCACAGTTCCACGCTGCCCCGGACGGTCTAGACATCACCTCCCTCGGCCTGGAGTTCAAGGTCTCACTTACTGTTTTAGGTGGACCGGTCGTTGCTGCGAGGTCCACATTACCACGCTGCCCCGGACGGTCTAGACATCACCTCCCTCGGCCTGGAGTTCAAGGTCTCACTTACTGTTGCAGGCGGACCGGTCGTTGCTGCGAGGTCCACAGTTCCACGCTACTCCGGACGGTCAGGACATCACCTCCCTCGGCCTGGAGTTCAAGGTCTCATTTACTGTTGCAGGCGGACCGGTCTTTGCTGCGAGGTCCACAGTTCCACGTGGCCCCGGACGGTCTAGACATCACCTCCCTCGGCCTGGAGTTCAAGGTCTCACCTACTGTTGCAGGCGGACCGGTCGTTGCTGCATGGTCCACAGTTCCACGCTGCCCCGGACGGTCAGGACATCACCTCCCTCGGCCTGGAGTTCAAGGTCTCACTTACTGTTTTAGGTGGACCGGTCGTTGCTGCGAGGTCCACAGTTCCACGCTGCCCCGGACGGTCTAGACATCACCTCCCTCGGCCTGGAGTTCAAGGTCTCACTTACTGTTTTAGGTGGACCGGTCGTTGCTGCGAGGTCCACAGTTCCACGCTGCCCCGGACGGTCTAGACATCACCTCCCTCGGCCTGGAGTTCAAGGTCTCACTTACTGTTTTAGGTGGACCGGTCGTTGCTGCAAGGTCCTTAGTTCCACGCTGCCCGGACGGTCTAGACATCACCTCCCTCGGCCTGGAGTTCAAGGTCTCACTTACTGTTGCAGGCGGACCGGTTGTTGCTGCGAGTTCCACAGTTCCACGCTGCCCCGGACGGTCAGGACATCACCTCCCTCGGCCTGGAGTTAAAGGTCTCACTAACTGTTGCAGGCGGACCGGTCGTTGCTGCGAGGTCCACAGTTCCACGTGGCCCCGGACGGTCTAGACATCACCTCCCTCGGCCTGGAGTTCAAGGTCTCACCTACTGTTGCAGGCGGACCAGTCTTTGCTGCGAGGTCCACAGTTCCACGCTGCCCCGGACGGTCAGGACATCACCTTCCTCGGCCTGGAGTTCAAGGTCTCACTTACTGTTTTAGGTGGACCGGTCGTTGCTGCAAGGTCCACAGTTCCACGCTGCCCCGACGGTCTAGACATCACCTCCCTCGGCCTTGAGTTCAAGGTCTCACTCACTGTTGCAGGCGGACCGGTCGTTGCTGCGAGGTCCACATTTCCACGTGGCCCCGGACGGTCTAGACATCACCTCCCTCGGCCTGGAGTTCAAGGTCTCACCTACTGTTGCAGGCGGACCGGTCGTTGCTGCGAGGTCCACAGTTCTACGCTGCCCCGGACGGTCAGGACATCACCTCCCTCGGCCTGGAGTTCAAGGTCTCACTTACTGTTTTAGGTGGACCGGTCGTTGCTGCAAGGTCCACAGTTCCACGCTGCCCCGACGGTCTAGACATCACCTCCCTCGGCCTGGAGTTCAAGGTCTCACTTACTGTTACAGGCGGACCAGTCGTTGCTGTGAGGTCCACAGTTCCACGCTGCCCGGACGGTCAGGACATCACCTCCCTCGGCCTGGAGTTTAAGGTCTCACTTACTGTTGCAGGCGGACCGGTCGTTGCTATTACAATTATTTTCATTGATTAGTTATGTCAATATAAATAACGAATTTTTCAGGTATAAATTAGATCAGTGTGAATATATTGTGCATTAAAGATTTGAGTCTTAATGATTGATTACATAACGTAAAAAGTTCTCATTAATGTAGAATGTTTATTCAATATTTGTAATAAGATTTTGATTTAAATTCGATGAAAGTTTATGGTAATTTTAGTAAAGAATTTCTCAAGAGAGTTTAGTATAGCTGTCATGAAAACAAGCATTTACTACAAAAGATTGTGACCTACCGCTTGTTAAAAATAAATAAATAAAAAGTCAGAGATAAAATGAATATTTCAATATTTATACACAGTGAAAGGTGTTTTACAGTTAAAAATAAAACAGTTGTCCATATGATTTTCTTTCTGGAGGAAGAGTTTTTTTTAATACAATTTAATGCTTTGGGTAGGTGAAATATCATCATAAAATGGAACGCAAGTTTTAAACATGTGTTTTTCTTACAAATAATTCAATCGTTTTTATACTATTTAAATTTTAAGGTCATTGTCTTTAAATAGATCTTGAGATGTTCAGATAGATTGTCTTGACTTAGAGTGCCTGGTTTTTAGTTACAGTTATCAATTAACATTAGGTATTATATTATTAACATGGTGATTATTTATTACGTACTTTTTTGTCTTCATTATGCAATTGATTACATACCAACAATTACATGGTTGAAAATATTGAGGATCTATAGAGGAAAATAAACTTGAATCAATTACTTTTCTATCTCGGTGCTATCCAAAAATCTGCACTGCAATCCGAGAGCCCCATTTGTTGGAGAGTGTTGGATTAGATGATATTAAGCCCCGCGGAGAGGTTCTGATATTGGCAGAGACATTCCCACATCGTATCGTTGTTGATTATACCCATACTTGCAATTAAACATCTTAATTAAACATCTTGTTGAAATCTTCTCTCACAAATGTAATTTGGCTTGTTTTTTAGTTTTTTTAATGTACTTAATATTTAGTTGTTTGGGAGAACCGTATTTATCGTTTAGCTCAACACATAACTAATTTAATTTGAGTGAACTGGAAATATTTATGGCTTTAAAATTACCTACTAGACATCACCTCCCTCGGCCTGGAGTTCAAGGTCTCACCTACTGTTTTAGGTGGACCGGTCGTTGCTGCAAGGTCCACAGTTCCACGCTGCCCCGGATGGTCAGGACATCACCTCCCTCGGCCTGGAGTTCAAGGTCTCACTTACTGTTGCAGGCGGACCGGTCGTTGCTGCGAGGTCCGCAGTTCCACGCTGCCCGGACGGTCAGGACATCACCTCCCTCGGCCTGGAGTTCAAGGTCTCACTTACTGTTTTAGGTGGACCGGTCGTTGCTGCATGGTCCACAGTTCCACGCTGCCCCGGACGGTCTAGACATCACCTCCCTCGGCCTGGAGTTCAAGGTCTCACTTACTGTTTTATGTGGACCGGTCGTTGCTGCGAGGTCCACAGTTCCACGCTGCCCCGGACGGTCTAGACATCACCTCCCTCGGCCTGGAGTTCAAGGTCTCACTTACTGTTTTAGGTGGACCGGTCGTTGCTGCGAGGTCCACATTACCACGCTGCCCCGGACGGTCTAGACATCACCTCCCTCGGCCTGGAGTTCAAGGTCTCACTTACTGTTGCAGGCGGACCGGTCGTTGCTGCGAGGTCCACAGTTCCACGCTACTCCGGACGGTCAGGACATCACCTCCCTCGGCCTGGAGTTCAAGGTCTCATTTACTGTTGCAGGCGGACCGGTCTTTGCTGCGAGGTCCACAGTTCCACGTGGCCCCGGACGGTCTAGACATCACCTCCTTTGGCCTGGAGTTCAAGGTCTCACCTACTGTTGCAGGCGGACCGGTCGTTGCTGCATGGTCCACAGTTCCACGCTGCCCCGGACGGTCAGGACATCACCTCCCTCGGCCTGGAGTTCAAGGTCTCACTTACTGTTTTAGGTGGACCGGTCGTTGCTGCGAGGTCCACAGTTCCACGCTGCCCCGGACGGTCTAGACATCACCTCCCTCGGCCTGGAGTTCAAGGTCTCACTTACTGTTTTAGGTGGACCGGTCGTTGCTGCGAGGTCCACAGTTCACGCTGCCCCGGACGGTCTAGACATCACCTCCCTCGGCCTGGAGTTCAAGGTCTCACTTACTGTTTTAGGTGGACCGGTCGTTGCTGCAAGGTCCTTAGTTCCACGCTGCCCGGACGGTCTAGACATCACCTCCCTCGGCCTGGAGTTCAAGGTCTCACTTACTGTTGCAGGCGGACCGGTTGTTGCTGCGAGTTCCACAGTTCCACGCTGCCCCGGACGGTCAGGACATCACCTCCCTCGGCCTGGAGTTAAAGGTCTCACTAACTGTTGCAGGCGGACCGGTCGTTGCTGCGAGGTCCACAGTTCCACGTGGCCCCGGACGGTTTAGACATCACCTCCCTCGGCCTGGAGTTCAAGGTCTCACCTACTGTTGCAGGCGGACCAGTCTTTGCTGCGAGGTCCACAGTTCCACGCTGCCCCGGACGGTCAGGACATCACCTTCCTCGGCCTGGAGTTCAAGGTCTCACTTACTGTTTTAGGTGGACCGGTCGTTGCTGCAAGGTCCACAGTTCCACGCTGCCCCGACGGTCTAGACATCACCTCCCTCGGCCTTGAGTTCAAGGTCTCACTTACTGTTGCAGGCGGACCGGTCGTTGCTGCGAGGTCCACAGTTCCACGTGGCCCCGGACGGTCTAGACATCACCTCCCTCGGCCTGGAGTTCAAGGTCTCACCTACTGTTGCAGGCGGACCGGTCGTTGCTGCGAGGTCCACAGTTCTACGCTGCCCCGGACGGTCAGGACATCACCTCCCTCGGCCTGGAGTTCAAGGTCTCACTTACTGTTTTAGGTGGACCGGTCGTTGCTGCAAGGTCCACAGTTCCACGCTGCCCCGACGGTCTAGACATCACCTCCCTCGGCCTGGAGTTCAAGGTCTCACTTACTGTTACAGGCGGACCAGTCGTTGCTGTGAGGTCCACAGTTCCACGCTGCCCGGACGGTCAGGACATCACCTCCCTCGGCCTGGAGTTCAAGGTCTCACTTACTGTTGCAGGCGGACCGGTCGTTGCTATTACAATTATTTTCATTGATTAGTTATGTCAATATAAATAACGAATTTTTCAGGTATAAATTAGATCAGTGTGAATATATTGTGCATTAAAGATTTGAGTCTTAATGATTGATTACATAACGTAAAAAGTTCTCATTAATGTAGAATGTTTATTCAATATTTGTAATAAGATTTTGATTTAAATTCGATGAAAGTTTATGGTAATTTTAGTAAAGAATTTCTCAAGAGAGTTTAGTATAGCTGTCATGAAAACAAGCATTTACTACAAAAGATTGTGACCTACCGCTTGTTAAAAATAAATAAATAAAAAGTCAGAGATAAAATGAATATTTCAATATTTATACATAGTGAAAGGTGTTTTACAGTTAAAAATAAAACAGTTGTCCATATGATTTTCTTTCTGGAGGAAGAGTTTTTTTTAATACAATTTAATGCTTTGGGTAGGTGAAATATCATCATAAAATGGAACGCAAGTTTTAAACATGTGTTTTTCTTACAAATAATTCAATCGTTTTTATACTATTTAAATTTTAAGGTCATTGTCTTTAAATAGATCTTGAGATGTTCAGATAGATTGTCTTGACTTAGAGTGCCTGGTTTTTAGTTACAGTTATCAATTAACATTAGGTATTATATTATTAACATGGTGATTATTTATTACGTACTTTTTTGTCTTCATTATGCAATTGATTACATACCAACAATTACATGGTTGAAAATATTGAGGATCTATAGAGGAAAATAAACTTGAATCAATTACTTTTCTATCTCGGTGCTATCCAAAAATCTGCACTGCAATCCGAGAGCCCCATTTGTTGGAGAGTGTTGGATTAGATGATATTAAGCCCCGCGGAGAGGTTCTGATATTGGCAGAGACATTCCCACATCGTATCGTTGTTGATTATACCCATACTTGCAATTAAACATCTTAATTAAACATCTTGTTGAAATCTTCTCTCACAAATGTAATTTGGCTTGTTTTTTAGTTTTTTTAGTGTACTTAATATTTAGTTGTTTGGGAGAACCGTATTTATCGTTTAGCTCAACACATAACTAATTTAATTTGAGTGAACTGGAAATATTTATGGCTTTAAAATTACCTACTAGACATCACCTCCCTCGGCCTGGAGTTCAAGGTCTCACCTACTGTTGCAGGCGGACCGGTCGTTGCTGCAAGGTCCACAGTTCCACGCTGCCCCGGATGGTCAGGACATCACCTCCCTCGGCCTGGAGTTCAAGGTCTCACTTACTGTGTTAGGTGGACCGGTCGTTGCTGCAAGGTCCACAGTTCCACGCTGCCCCGACGGTCTAGACATCACCTCCCTCGGCCTGGAGTTCAAGGTCTCATTTACTGTTACAGGCGGACCAGTCGTTGCTGTGAGGTCCACAGTTCCACGCTGCCCGGACGGTCAGGACATCACCTCCCTCGGCCTGGAGTTCAAGGTCTCACTTACTGTTGCAGGCGGACCGGTCGTTGCTGCGAGGTCCACAGTTCCACGCTGCCCCGGACGGTCAGGACATCACCTCCCTCGGCCTGGAAATCAAGGTCTCACTTACCGTTGCAGGCGGACCGGTCGTTGCTGCGAGGTCCACAGTTCCACGTGGCCCCGGACGGTCTAGACATCACCTCCCTCGGCCTGGAGTTCAAGGTGGAGTCGAGACACTTCCAGAAGGGCGATCTGAAGCTCAAGTGTCTGGCCACCATCTCGACGATCTACTGGAACAGCAACGAGGAGAGTGTGGAGGGCGAGAAGCCGCAGAGGTCGCCAGCGTTGGAGGTGAAGGAGACAGGCAACAGGTCCAGGGCAGACCGCGTGCAGGGGCAGAGGCCTGGTGGGTTTTCACTGAAACAGATTACATCTTTACATAACATATAGAGATTTTCATTTTCTTTTACCTCTTAAATTTCTTAAATCTTTTTAGCCAATATCTAATGCAAAACCTCAAAGTAGTTAAAATTATTATATAATTATAGCTCACGCATTTCCTTTCACTCCACTTATATTTAAAGTCGTACCTACACTGGATGTAGGTGAAACCGGTGAAACCGGTTCATCTGTTTTTATTTTTTGCCTGGCGTTTCCGATAACCCGGAACACACGTTTTTTCACTGTCCGCGTTACGTACGGCTTCTGGTGGCCACATGGCAACTTTGAGTGCTGACGCTAAACTCGGTCTTCTTGACTATGTAAGGGATAGAAACAACTGGAGTTGTTTATGTCATTTTGTCCAGAAAGTCCTCCGATCCAAGAACACCGTTTTTGACATGATTGGTGTCTCGATCTTTGGATAAAGAACGGCTGAATTTGGAGTGAGCCCTAGAGAGCAAAAGCCAGTAGGCCTAGTGCTGATGTAATGCAATAAGCGATCCCAAGCTAGTGTCTGATGGTGAAAGAGAAGTTTTTAGTGGGTAGTCTACTATATTTTTGTAGAAGTCCCACACTCCTGGCTGGCCACTCATGTAGATAATAGCATTATTCCTTTAACAAATACCCTCGGATCAATTGAAAATTTCCATTTCTGTGCAATAAAGTGTCCTTTTGATCAAATGGAATGGCGCTCAATTGGAAGTTATACAAAAAGGCAAGTGAATCTAATATGATGGCGTCAAAATTACATTTGGGTCAGATGGTATTTCGAACAAATGACATGGCGATCAACTGACATGTCGATCAAATGACATGGCGATCAAATGACATGGCGATCCCAATTCATGTATATAAAAGTGTACCTCTCCATTTACTAAAGTGTTTGCCTGTTCCAGTGCCGGTGACGTTAGGTGACGCCCCCCACCACTCCCCCCACTGGCTGTTGTTCGCAGCGGCCCTCGCCCTCAGCCTCCTCGGTAGATAACCATCCGCCCCGACGGCCAGCCACCTCTAGATCGACTGACCGACTATGGACTGTGTGATGTTATTGATCAAGATCTCGCTTATTCGATTCGTTTGGTATTTCGGTCCCTATTGTTCATATGTAATTAAAAAATTCCATTGTAAATAGAAATCGTCCTGGCTTTATATTTGTAAAAATAGTTGTTGAAAACATTTTAAATTTTGTTGAATAAATGTGATTTTAAATAGTGTCATTTTATTAATACCTAAACTGATTATGACTGTAGTTATGATGTTTTTTTTTTGTTTTTTTTGCATAAAGGTTTTAAGATAAACACGTTATGTTAAGCTAAAAGCATTTTTTTTTTTAGTAGTAATGGACTTAAACAATATGTGATCTATACCCTTGATATTTACATATTGAGGTACTAATTTACCATTATAGATGTTTTAACCATCCAGAGATAATCCCGTGGAAAGGTGTCATCTATTTCGTCACAAAACAAACCCACCCGTCCACAAGGGAGTCTACCAGGTCAGTACACACTACATACAAGGGTCGGTATTCCCCTGAGTTTTCCGTGTCTAACATGTGTTACACATTGCGTGCTTGAAGTCGGTTTGGTAACAATTTTATTGCTTATTCGTAAATTATTCAGGAACTAACAGGCATCACGAGGAATAGTTTTCTGTCAGGGGTTCACTTTTTACTATTGTAATCGCATCTTAAATATAAATAATAGTGACAATCTTAAGAATTGTCTTCGTAAAATTTTAAGTCTCTTTAATCTTCAATTATTTTTTTATTTCCATGTTAATTAAAAAGTGAGATAATCAGGAATGGAATCTGGGCCCGTGTTCATGCAGTGAAAAGAAAACCCCCAATAAAATTCAACAAGAATGTTTTTGAACTGAATATGTTAATGAAACAAACAAGTAAAACAAACATGGCTTCCTAGTTTTATGTGTCTATAAAAACAAATTTAATTTCTCTTATCAGCTATTTGCACGACATTTCTGCAAAAAATGTGTTCTCCTTATCTGTATTCAGATGTATTTTACATACTATTTTCTTCTCTTTACAATGTCATAATGGATTTTTCTATTATTTATATTTTAACAGTGATTCGAAAAGAGTTGTTTATCATAATTGCTAGGTTTTAACTTAGGTCTCATTAGAAATAACTCAAATATCTCTTTAACCTTTACATTTTTTATTCGTATTTTAGGAAGTATTTTCTTTATACTTTCTTAAATTCAATATCCAGGGAGCACGATAAATAACAAAGACAAATTATTTCCTCGAATAATACTTTGAAAAACTTAAATTTTTATTCAGGGTGTCTTTTGATTTTCATATAATGTGTAAAGTACCTAACGTATAATCTCAATAAACTATAAAATTGAAATAATTTATATTGACTAGGCCTAATCATTTTATCAGTGAATTGTTATTTTTAATGACTGTTTTTACAAAGGTAATATTATAATATAAATGTTATATCTTTTATAATAACAATGGATTTTATATTAATGTAAACATATTTTAATAGTAGTTTTCATCACTAGGAGCAAAAGTGAGTCTTTTTTGTGCGAAATCGTGTTTTAATAACGATTTACAGCCGAGTTTGTTTACGATTAACAATCAATTGTGCAAGCGCACACTTTTGCTCAGTGTGATGAGCAAAGTCTTTTTATGTTAATTCTAAATTAAACTTTAAATCTTTCAAATATTTACAATTAAGTTTTAATTTCGAGGTTATATTTAGAAAGAAAGTGACATGCTCTGTTTAACTTTTGAATTTCAAAATTCTTCATTTCAAAATTAATAAATGAATTTTTAATATCCTTAGGAAACAGCTGTCCTGTCAATCCTAGGACCTAAATATATTCCAGCTGATTTTTCAGTACTACGACAAAACATAAACGTTTTTGATACTGTTGAAGAAGAAAAAAAACCAGGCTGATTTCGTGCAGAATGAACAAAACCATACTTTTTTAAAGTTATTGTGTTTATGTATGTATGTATGTAAATATAATTGAAATTGTACCTTAATTAAGGAATTTGGACGAAATTGAATTTTATAAATTACTCTCATGCAAACTTTTAATTTCATCTTATGCCATATACACACAAATATCCTTACATTATCATCACTAAAATATAAAAATTCAGACGATCTGTAAATAATCTGGTAAACATTATCTTTCCTATAAATCTAAAGAATTCATTTCACAATATGTAAGCAGCTAAATTAATATTATTGCAGAATAGAGTTTATTAAAATGAATATATAGAACTGGCCCTTGGCTCAATAGGGGCCCGCCCCCATGCCCCATTGCTAGTTCCTGTTAATTTATTTAAAGATAAAACTGTTAATTGTGAATAACAATTAAATCGAAGATAATTTGTTTATTGTCAATGTTTCTACTAAGCAAATTGTAAACAATTACACATGAATAAATGTCATTGTAGTGTCGATTACTAGAATTCACCATTCAAAAATACTATTAAGAAAACTCAGCCTGGAGTGTTCGGCGTAATGTAAGCAGAAATGAGATAATAAATACCTATCCTACTTAAATAACATCACGTGGATTCATCCGTAGAACCAGCCTTATTACCACTATAGCTAAAAGTAAACAAAATAACCATTAACAATCCCTTTGAAAGTCATAATATCGAAAGTATACAATCCCTAAGAAACGTCCAATGCAAACAATTGGAAATAGCTCAAGCCTAAAGAGTATAAAATTTGTGGAACGCTTAACGATGTATGTATAATATATTTTTATAGGACCAATCATTTGGCTCAAAATTATAATAAAGACTCGTTCAAAATACCAAAGGATATCACAAAAGTCTTCCTTGACTGTTAACAAAGGTATATACATAAATTTCACCAATAAAAAAAAATAGTAAGTCGTTTAATGTTCTTTCGATTTCATTTCAAAAGATTTAAATCAAAAATATCATTGTAGCATCTAATCTAGATTCCTTTTATAAAATATGCAAGTGATTCAAAATCTTACCTCAGTAATCCTTGTTTTCTTTTTTATCATTTGAGATCGATTTTAAACAAGAAGTGGACCAAACCTAACACATATATCTACCCAAGGGTTTTGTTGATTGATTAAGTATTGATTTTTAACAGTATACATAAAACACAGTATAAATAACCTAGTTTTAAAAAATCAACTCATAATCAATAAATACTTTATAATAAATTAATGTTTTATAATGTTACCTGCAAGTACATAGAAAGCTTTTAAATAAAAACAATGCTTCAGGCTTACATTTAAATTTTAATGATCTTTACTTACATAAAGTATTAAATTGTTTTGAAAAATATCCTCCTCAAGAAATAATCTTGTAGACAACTCTTTTTACTATTTAGCCTTAACAGTAGACAATTTTATCCTTCACTTTTTAATAATTTTTTATACATCTATTTAAAGTGAAAGACACCTGATTTTTTTAGAGTTTTCATGACAGCCATACTAAACTCTCATGCCTTAATCTTTACTAAAGTTTATCATAAACTTTCATTCAATTTAACTCAAAACCTGATTACAAACATTGAATAAACATTCTACAATAACGAGTACTTTTGCATTATATAATCTCATTAAGACTCAAACCTTTAATGCACAACATATTCACACTGGCTGAATTTTATGAATAAAATATTTATATAAAATAATGGATGAAAGGAGTTGAATGATACATTTTGTATTTATGTATATATAAATTTAATTTACATTCCCAGTAAATGGATAGTGGATTGAGTATATCAAATAGCGTATGTAATGACTGTGTCGGCTGTAGAGATGCACTGGGACGACACTAGCGGCATCTCATGGATTGGATTGGAGTAATTACATAATGGAAGAGGATGGATTCCTGCATTATTACTCCGTCCTAGGGAACCAATTGTGGTATGTCATTAAATCATGATGTAGCATGGGGAACATTAATTATTAAAACATTACCTTTATTAATCGTTGAATTTCAACTCCTGAGAAAAAGGAAATATCAAAAGTCTGAAAAAGAATAGAGTAAAATTAAGCGAAGAAATATTCAAAATATATTTAGACGAATGGGTAAAATTTTATAATACAAAGTATTTAAATCTCTTTCAGGGTCGTGCAGAACTACGAACTTTATAATTTTCAAAGAGTATGTGATAATACCTAACAATTTATTAGAGTTAAAGTATAAGTGTACAGTCTCCCTTAAATCAAAGTTTCTTCTTGATCTTATCATATAAGATTAAAATAATATTTTGGCATTGAAAGTGCAAAACAACTGTTTTATAGATATAGTGTTAAATTGATGTATAGTTCAAACTACACTGCGTCTACAATAGAGTATATAACAAATTCTCTAAGCCAGAATATACTATAGCGAAATTTATGAAGAAAAAATACCTTATATATAATATGTAGTATTATAAACTAATGTATTAACAGTTATACGTTATTACTGTTAATGCCATAGAGTTGTCCTGAGTTATATTTGATAGCAAAGCTATCATGAATGGAGACGACAAAGGCACGGATGTAATGAGCGAGGCGTTCAAAGCATCCATACAGCTAAATATCAAACATGTAAACGATCATCAAGTAATAATATTATCACTTTTAAGTTATACAAGTATGTTCTATTAAATTAGTATTTTTTTATTCACATATATCTTATAAGACTAGAGTTTTATTTTTCTAAATTGTTCAGAATAAGGTATCTAGTTAAGCCTACGTTACTTATTATAAAAAATATAAACATAGATTCGTCTTAATTTGAGGTCCAAAAAGAAAGCTATAACGCATTAATGTGATTGAATTACTTTTTAAGGGAATGTAATATAAAGCTCAAGACGTCCTTAAATTTACAGACGAAAATAATTTTTATTTGTAACGCGTAAAAAATATATTATTGACATAATATTGGAAATTGATATTCATTCAAAACCAATTAACTGTAATCCTGTAAACACACGGTCGGTCGGGTCTCCAATGCTGTAAGCTTCGTAAAGAAAACATATTTGGTTGAATTCACGGACATTCCACATTTATTTGTTGCACGTTTTAAAAGTAAGCTTGTAGAGAACCATTTTTACATTTATTTTTAAAGATTTTATATTTTAATGATTAGACGATTCTATCGGTACAGTACATTTTAATACTAAAAGTAATTTTAATTATCAGTTCATATAGGTTAATATTCAATAACCATGTTTAACGTTTATTGTGAATTGATCCTAGGGTTTTAATATACTATAGTATCAACAATTATTTTATTTAAACTTGATGGTTTAGTGATTATTTTGGGAAATGAAACAATATTTTTCATTACTAGGTTCTAAAGGAACACATTTTATACTATTTCAATGTTTACCGACGAGGCGATGCAGGCAGTTTTTTTGTGCAATTTTCAATTTATTCAAATATTAAAAACAAGGTATTTACATCTTGCTTGCATTGCTCACAAATACGCAACCCATTTAGTAGTAGCTTTTTTACTCAATCAGCTGACTTTCTGCTACTGCTGCTGTTTATCATATGTTTCATTCGAGGCTTCGCTTGATGTCCTTGACATCAGCTGATTCATTTTTCCATAGAGTAACAGAGAATCACACCATATATATGAATCATATCGGTTGTGTAGAACCTTTTTTTTAGTAGTATGGCAAAAACTTAATTATTGAAATCTCTAGGAATATATATTTCTATAAACCTGCATTACCGTCTTAACAAATTTATTTAATGTATAAAAGTTTTAATAAATTTATTAAATTTCATTTTCCTACCCGATTGATGTGATTTTTTAATATAATAGCAATACATCAATTATTATTTTAAAATATCAATTTAAGTACAGTAGTATTAAACTTTTTATATGCACATAAATATTAATATGGAATTTGTTGACTAAACAAATAGATTTATTTTATTTTTATTTTTATGGAATAAATTAGATGTTTTTAGGTAAAAAGCGAGTTTCTGGTTTGTTATTGTATATTCTACTACAATTAGACATAGAAATGAAATTTGTTTACAGTTTGTAACAAGTTGTAAATTTTCTATTGACTCATTTTGTATGGTTCGTAAATCTATTAATAATTTATTTCTTAAATCAAGTAAAACATTTATTGTATTAGTTTTAAATAATGAAACCCAAAATAAGATAAGTAATAAAAGTAAATCAAGTTCGTTTGCTTTTGTCTTATTTATTTAAAAATGGTATTTCTTTTCGATAGTCTAATATATAAAACGTAACACATTTTCCTATTGTTGATATTAAGAGAGCAAGTGTACCCAAATAGTAACGTTATTAAGTTACGTGTCTTATACCTAATACCTTAAAGTTTCTTATACCTTTTCCCTATTACCTTAAAGTGTCTTATACCTTATACCTATAACTTAAAAACATGAACAACTTACATGTCCGATACTGTACACAAAGAATAAATTCTTCAGTATTTTCAAAATACGCAACTTTGTTAAAAAATAATTAAAATTTTAATATAAATATTGTTTGGTTTTATAAAAATAATATATGGTATTGGTACAATAATAATGGCAATGAAAGTCACACAGAAACACCCCCTTCCTCCCTCCTCTACCCCTCCCGTGTTACCCCCATCAGTGGTGAACCAAGTGGAGTCAGTCTTCATCCAGCCACCATTGAAAATAGACTCAAACTTATATAGTGCCTCAAGATGTAGTTATTTTCTTATACCATAAAGGGACTCACCTCAACTCATCTACAACATGTATGAACTTTTACACCTCTTATTCCTCAACTTTTTACTTTATTCTCATTAATTCCATTTGTTTCTGTGTTTAATTTGGGAAGTACTTGTCTATTGTAGAAATAAAGAATTTTGTATCTAAAACCCTCAGTTAAACAACTTTTCTACCTGACTCGTACAAAATTTATGGTCCTTCGAGCCGAGGATAGGTTGGTTTTATTAATAAGTTAATAAAAAAAAAAATTATAAATTTCAAAAGGTTTTTTTAACTATTTTATTCTTGTAATTGAATTTTTGGGTATCCATTCAATACAAAACACTCAAATTAAATTATAGCATTTACAAGAATACATATATTTAAGGGTAATAAATATATTATTTATTAATGAGATATTTCTATAAAGTAGTAAAATAATATTTTTTTTTATCATTCTGCACAAAATCAGCCTGTTTTTTGTTCTCTCATTAGTACCAAAACCGATTCTTTTTTGTCCTAGGACTGAAAAATCATCTGGAGAATTTTTTAGGTCCTAGTACTGAAAAGTCAGCTGTTTGATAACTATATTAATATTCATTCATTAATGTTGAGGAGCAGAATTTTGAAATTCATACGTTATAAAGAGCATTGTTTGTAAATAACAGAAATGTAAACACTGCATAATACTTACTTTGTAAACATAACCTTAAAAAATACAACTTTTTAGTTAATATTTTTAACGTTTAAAAGTCTAATTTCACTTCATGATAAAAAACGTTGTTCATCACTCGGAGCAAAAGTGTCTTTTTGATGCTTAATCGTTTTTAAAAACTCGGCTGCGCCTCGTTTTTAAAACACGATTGCGCACCAAAAAGACTCACTTTTGCTCCTTGTGATGAAAACTACTATTGTGAAATCGTTTATTCAGTTTGTGACATGATGTAACAATAATCAGCAGGTAGCAGACCTAGGAATTTTGAATCTATTGTTATCTGATTGTATTGTTATCTTATCTACCTCCAGCTTTGTCCTCCTCTTTCCAGACCTCTTTAATTTGGGATTTTATTTACATATGTTTATCTCTTCACTCTACATTTATCATAATGTCCTTTAATTCTGAGATAAATCAAATGTTTATTCAATTTTTATACTTTGTTTGAAATAACAAAATATCTAGTAATACATGTGAAAAGGGTTTTTGTGTGTTCATATATTCATATTGTAGTTATTAAGCTTACGTAATGTCAGTAACAGCTAAAGATAAACTTGCTTCTCTTGTTACTAAACGAGAAAAAGCTTTTTCTCGACTTCACATGTTATACGATCTCGCAAAGAATTTTTCTAAGAGTAATTTTCAAACTTTCAAGGCTAGATATGAAAAAATAGATGAGCTTCATTCTACTTTTGATGAAATTCAGGATGAAATAATTTTATTAAATACTAAAGTAGGTGAAGACGATGTAATAGATACTAAGGCGCCCACAACTAGTTTTGATGAAGTGTACTATACAATTAAGGCATTAGGCCAGCAGTATATTAAAGAAGCAGAAAAGATAGCTAGTAATCCTGCTCAAGCTAAGTTACCTAAGTTTGTTATTCCTACTTTTAGTGGAGATATCAAAGAATGGACTAATTTTCATGCTCTGTTTGAATCTCTTGTTCACAACAACCCCTCTTTGCTCAATGCTGAAAAACTTCAGTTTCTTAGAACTAATCTTAAGGGTTCTGCATTAGCTATAATAGAACATTTGCCTATCACTCACGAAAACTATAACATAGCATATAATGCATTGTCAGCTAGATATCAGAATAAAAGAATTCTTGCCTCTTTTTATCTAAGTCAAATAACTAGCTTCAAACCTCTCTCAAATGACAATCCTTCAGGTCTTAGTAAGTATCTTGACACCTTCAAAACTAACTTCACTGCCTTGAAGTCTCTAAAACTAGAAAATGAGAGTGAATTTATCCTGCTACATATTGCCCTTCAGGCATTAGATAGTCAGACTAGAAGTAAGTTCGAGGAGAAATATACTTCAACTGACATGCCGACCTTCACTAACCTCATGGACTTTATTCAAGACCAATGTAAAATTTGGGAATTGTCAAAAATCCAGCTCAGTAAAACTACTCCAAAACCTCTAAGCGGACAAAGCAAATCTAAGCCCTCAACATCCTATACTCCCAAGAAACAGGTCCTTGTTTCTAATACCTCAATGAACAAAGCTCTTGATAACAAAGTTGTATGTCCTGTGTGCAATGACGCTCACAAGATTCAACATTGCCCTCAGTTTGCCTCAAAAACAGTAAATGAACGTCATGCTTTGATAAAATCAATGAAAAGGTGTTTTAACTGTTTCGGCAATCATCAGATTACTGTTTGCACATCAACATCTTAGTGCAAAGTATGTAATAAAACCTCACACCATACTCTATTGCATTTTCCGAGTAAAAATGCAACTGCTACTCCAATCGTAACTCCTCCTGATAGTAATCAGAACTCTACACCCTCTCTTTCATGTAAAGTCTTTCAACAGAATGATAGTTACCAAACTATTATCTTAGGCACTGCTCAAGTCCTCATCGAAGATTCCTTGGGTGATCTGCAACCTGTCCGCCTCGTCATAGACCCAGGTTCGCAGGTTAGCTGCATTACTAGTTCATGTGCCCAGCGCTTGAATCTACCTCGAAAATCCTCATCGACACAACTGACAGGTATAGGCAATACTCCAGTTGTTCCCTCTAAAGGTTCTGTATCGTGTACCCTCATATCTCACCTCGATAAGAATAAACGTATCTCAGCGGAAGCTGTAATACTTCCTCAAATAAGTTCAGACTTACCCTCATGCTCTATCTCCTTCGAAGTAAAGAAGAGATTTCTTAACTTGAACCTCGCAGATCCATCATTTGATAAACCCTCAAAAATCGACTTTCTGCTAGGCGCAGACATGTACGGTCACATTCTCTCTGACGGATTGTTTAAGGGTGATCCAACTGCAATCTCAACTATTTTTGGCTGGGTTATTTTTGAGAAAGCTCAGGCCAATACTCACACTTAAAAAAAAACTACCCTCTTTGTAGCCTCCCCTAACCTAGATCATTTGATGCAAAAGTTCTGGGAAATCGAAGACATTTCTAAGCCTAAATGTGAAAATCCGGAAGATTTACTCTGTGAATCAAACTTTGAAAACACTACTTATCGAGACTCCTCAGAGAGATATGTTGTCTCATATCCATTCAAAGAAAATCCTCCACAACTAGGATCTTCCATCCAGCCTGTATTGAAAAGATTTCATCGGTTGGAACATCGCCTAGAAAACAACCTCCACCTCAAACAGCAGTATCATAACTTCATTTCTGAATATGAAGAATTGGGTCACATGAAAAAAGCAACCACTGCATCCTCATACGTCTTACCTCATCACTGTGTAACCAACAGTAACAGTTCCTCGACTAAACTCAGAGTGGTTCTTGATGGTTCCATGAAAGGTTCTAATGGCATTTCTCTAAATGATCAATTGCTCAAAGGCCCTAAGCTACAAAGAGATATCTCTTATATTATCCTCAATTTCCGGCTTAAACCTGTCGCTCTTTGTGCAAACATCAAAATGATGTACCGTAAAATCTTAATACACCCTGACCATAGGCAATATCAACATATTTTTTGGAGGGATAGTCTTTCAAATCCCGTGGAATAATATAAACTAAATACTGTTACCTATGGCCTAACTTCATCCCCTTACCTTGCCCTAAGGGTACTTCAGCAGCTAGTCAAAGATGAGGGACATCACTATCCGAAAGCATCTGAAACCGTTCTCAACTTCACTTATGTAGATGACATAGTCACTAGCGTTAATAATGAAAATGAGGCATTAGAACTGAAAACTGAGTTGATAAAACTACTTGGTTCTGGTGGTTTTACACTACGAAAATGGGCAAGTAATAAACACAGTGTTTTGCATTCACTCCCCTCAGAATATCTTCAAAACCCTGTAATGCTTGACTCAGATACTGACTACATAATGAAAGTATTAGGTTTGCAGTGGGAACCAATGAGTGATCAGTTCTTATATACCATCTCCATTTCGTCATCACCATATACCAAACGAACGATTCTCTCCCACATTGCTCGAATGTTTGATCCTCTTGGATGGTTAACTCCAACTGTTTTCCTCGCAAAACACTTCATTCAACTACTATGGCAGAGTGACATCAGATGGGATGACGAGTTGCCACACAATCGGCATTTAATGTGGGATAAGTTTGTTACTCAGCTGCCAGATTTAACATCAGTACGCATTCCTCGTTTTGCCATCCATACAGCAGACACATCTTTTATTTTAGTCGGGTTTGCAGATGCTAGTGAGAAAGGATACGGAGCTGTTACATATTTGGTTTCAACGTCCCCAGCTGGTAATAGTTCAGTCATCCTGCTGAAAGCTAAAAGCAAAGTAGCACCTCTTAAGGCCCAAAGCGTTCCACGGCTTGAACTATGCGCAGCACTACTCCTAGCCCGCCTCGTACACTCTATTCAAGATTTTATAATCAGGGCTAAAGTTACTGACATGTACCTTTTTACTGATTCAACTATTGTGCTGGCATGGCTTCACACCCAAACACATTTACTCAAAGTGTTTATAGCAAATAGAGTTGTAGAAATTCTGGAATTTACCTCTCTCTCTTCGTGGTTTCATATTTCAACTGATGAGAATCCGGCTGACTATACCTCCAGAGGACTGTACCCATCTGAATTAATAAACTGTTCTATGTGGTGGAATGGTCCACAATTTCTAAAACAGCCAGTTGAACTCTGGCCTACTTCCAAGCACAATGAAACCCTATCTGAAATTCTAGAAATGAGAAAACAACCTGTAAACATATCGCTTACTCAAACTTCCAACAATCTTATGGAAACTATAAACAAATTTTCTTCCCTCGTGAAACTTCAACGAGTTATGGCTTACATACTAAGGTTTGTCAATAATACAAGGCAAACAAAAGGTGCAAAGGTTTTAGGACCACTCACTCTCTCAGAACTAAAACAATCTCTTTTAGTGTGTGTCAAACTCACCCAAAAGGAATATTTATCCCAAGACATCAAACTCTTAAAAGGCAAAGCAGAACCAACTCAATCTTTAAGGTCACTGACTCCATTTCTTGACCAGGATGGTTTCCTCAGGGTGGGCGGCCGTCTGAGATATGCCAATATTCCAATGTCAGCTAAACATCCACTACTTCTCCCCAAAAAATGTCATCTCTCTACACTCATCTGTGATTTCTATCACATCAACACTCTTCATGGGGGTCCAAGGCTGGTACAAATGCTGATTCAGAAACGATTCTGGGTCATTTCTCTACGGAGTGTATTGAGACATCGAATTCACAAATGCATAAAATGTCATAAACTTACTGCTTCTCCTAGACAACCAATAATGTCTAATCTGCCTCCCTCAAGAGTTTCATCCCAACGAGCCTTTCTCAATGTTGGACTGGACATGGCAGGCCCTTTCATCGTGAAGGAAAGCAACAGGAGAAAGGCAAAAACCTACAAATCTTACCTCTGCCTGTTCGTGTGTATGTCTACTAAGGCTCTACACCTGGAACTAACTATAGATCTCTCTACCCCAGCATTTTTAGCAGCTCTAGATCGATTCATCGGGAGAAGAGGACTTCCATTTGTTATACACAGCGATCTAGGGACCAATTTTCAAGGCGCAGTCAATCAACTTAAAGAAGTATATCAATTCCTACGTTCTCAGAATGATGATATTTTCAACAACTTGGCTAAACGAGAGATCCAATGGCGATTCAACCCTCCTGCGCCACCTAACTTTGGTGGGATATGGGAAGCAAGTGTGAAAAGTGTGAAGTACCACTTGAAACGAAGCGTTGGGCTCAAATTTATGACCTTCGAAGAACTCACAACTGTTTTGGTAAAGGTAGAATCCATTCTCAACTCTCGACCTCTGTGTGCAATCTCGAATGACCCACATGATGACATCGACTACTTGACTCCGGGCCATTTTTTGATTGGAGGAAATCTTCTAGCTGTTCCAGAATACGTCCTAGAAGTTCCTGAAAATCGACTCAATCGTTGGCAGCTACTCAAGCAAACAGTTCAATCCTTTTGGAAACAATGGTCCAAAGAATACCTACATACAGTCATTCAGCGCTCAAAGTGGACCAAGGAAGAGAAAAATATCTCTGAAGGTGACTTGGTGTACATCACAGGACAGTCAACATCTCCTCTCAACTGGCCCCTTGCAAGAGTAGAACAGCTGTATCCCGGCAAAGATGGAACTGTAAGAGTAGCCAAAGTCCGGACCTCATCAGGTAGTCTAGTAAGACCTGTCAATAAACTTGTATCTTTTCCACTTCAATAAGTTTAAGAACAAACTATAATCTTGTAAATAGAACATAGTTAAGTGAAAATAATGTACAGCTTTCTTGGTTTGATTTTGTTGTGAGTGTTTTCCATTGAACTTTAATTTCTCAAAATTTATCAATTTTGGGTGGGCGGTATGTTTGGTTTTATAATAATAATAATATAGGGTATTGGTACAATAATAATGGCAATGAAAGTCACACAGAAACACCCCCTTCCTCCCTCCTCTACCCCTCCCCTGTTACCCCCACCAGTGGTGAACCAAGTGGAGTCAGTCTTCATCCAGCCACCATTGAAAATAGACTCATACTTATATAGTGCCTCAAGATGTAGTTGTTTTCTTATACCATAAAGGGACTCACCTCAACTCATCTACAACATGTATGAACTTTTACACCTCTTATTCCCAACTTTTTACTTTATTCTCATTAATTCCATTTGTTTCTGTGTTTAATTTGGGAAGTACTTGTCTATTGTAGAAATAAAGAATTTTGTATCTAAAACCCTCAGTTAAACAACTTTTCTACCTGACTCGTACAAATATTTTTTTTCAAATGAATTCAATAAACTCTTCCTTCCTTGTAGAGTAGTCATTATTGTCTTAATAAATTAATATTTTTTTACGTTGTTCAATTATATCTTTTTGTGAATCACATTATAACCCTGATTATTTTAAGAAAGTTTTAGTAATTTAAACCACCAATTTGCTTTACAGAACACAATAAAAGTTATATAATTGGCATCTGTAATTAAGAAAATCCAATGACAAATTAGATTAGTAATGGGAAACAGTTGGCTTCCACGCCACCGGTGAGAGCTATGACAAATTATAGTTTTGTTGCACAATTAATTATGAAACAGATAAAGCGTTTATTTTATAAACAATCCGAATGTGAATTTGAATCCTTAACAATTAACGAATTAAATTCGTCAGTATTAATTGTACTACTAAAAGAGAGAAAAGAAAAAATAAGAAAGGATTTTGTAAACTAAAAAAGATTTCGAATGTTTATATTACTTACAATAACCAAAAATACAAAATACCATTTTAATTAATATTAGTTATTTATTAATTCAGAAAATTTTTCATGTCTTAATAAATTATATAAAAAATAAACGTATAACAATATAAAATGGTTTTGAAATAAATCGTTGAACTAAACAAATATAATAGGGATGCAAACTGAGATATTCTATAAATATTAAAACCTCATTACAAAACAATTCAAATATAAATCCGCCTATTTAATAGCCAATCTTGGCTTTATAAAACAACAGGCCCAATGTTTGAATTAGGAAGCAGCTGAAATAGAAGGATTTAACATTTAATAATCTATTATTTCGAAACTCATTTCCTATAATCCCAAGCAGATTTGTCTAAAACCAGCATTTAAATATTTATTGTTATAGGGAATGTGGTTGTTACAATGCTATTCAGTAACATATAAAAGCATATTTTACTAAATGTTGTTCTTAATACGATTAAAATAAAGTACTCTAAACGTCCTCATAAAAATATATAAAAATTAGTGTTATTTGTTAAAAAAGAAAAATTATAATGAAATAAAACATAATGGAACAACGAACTTGTACTAAAACCTAAATAATAGTAAATAATAACTAAATTATTTTTCTATGATTGTGAACATTTCTATGAAAATAACTCTACACTTAAATACTGTTATTCAATTTTTTCTCCAAAAGTACATATTTTTACTATTAGGATTCTGAAGTTATAAAAATGAAAAAAAAATAAACAATGGCATCAACTGATATTTGAATAAAATTTAACTGTAAATAAATTTGCTTATATTTATTGTATATTTTACAGTGTTCATTTCCAATACAACCTTCCTAAAGGTTTGTTTATTTTACATCTGAAAATAATTATTTAAATTGTTAGTTTAACAATAGTTAAAATTGTCGCAATGTTATAGAGCTTAATATAGGCATATTTTTCAATAGAAAAAAATAAAACAAATTTGTGGTAAAACTTTTGAAAGTTTTAAATATTTAAACTTACTTCCTTTCAGCCACTATGCTTTCCATATAAAAAATTTTTTTTAATGGACATTGTGTCTATTTCTTACTTAAGATATTACTACAAATCTTATTTACTACTTATACTTAAAACTATTATTACTAACATTACTAATATATTATTAAACCTTATTTTTAAATATATTTGAACTAATTCTCAATGTGATTTTCAGTTCTGTAGTTTCTATGCTATGTATATTTTTTATAAACTCATTTGACTTGGTCAACTCTACTTAGAAATGATAAATATTATCCAGTCTTTGTGATAGTTGGAATATTCGAATTTATAATTAGAAATTGTATAATTAATTATGTAATAAACAATCATTAATCATGGTCGCCGGCGGCGCTATGGACGCATCTGTTCCTGTTTTCATTTTATTTGTAATCTGTCGTCTTTAATCAGGAATTATAATTATTTAATATCAATTTACTATCGTCATTGTTCATTTCAATAGATTTGTATATTTTTTATTATTGCTAAATCACCTATTAGAAATATTTTCAATAAACATAATTTTGGTAAACCAAACACTGATTTTAAAGACAAAATATACTTTAAGGAAAACAGTTTAGACTCGGGATAAATCACGTCCAGATTTGCATGGATTACAAAAGATTATAAAAATATCAAATTCTGAACAAGAAAAAAAATTGAAAAATGGATTTTCATTAAAAAAGGCTGTAAATTTCCATATGTTCATTCATTTGTTCTAGTTTTTCTTTATAGATCATAATAATTCAAATGACGTATAGGACTACATGTAAACTGCTGGTAAATGTGAACTCAGAATTAACATTGACATTTTTGGTTAGTGTTATGAAAGAGTTATTATGTGGGTTTTACTAAATAAAGTAGTAAAACAATTTCAAAACTAATTTTAATAACATGACCACCGTATAAATTATTTCGTATAACAGTTTAGTGTGATTAAGATTGTAGTTTTTGTAGTTTGAATTTAAAGTAAATATTGTTTGCTATCTAAATTTAAGATAAATTCATAAAAAAATCAAGGTGTCAAACTAAATTAATAATAAGTTTGATATTAAATCCTCTGGCGTATAAAGATCAACCTTATTAATTGTGTTTTCAATTTCTTTCTTGGAAGCAAATTCATTAAATTCCGAACTGAAGCTATATCAAAATTATGTAGTGTGATCTTTAATACCAGGCATTATTACATCTATTCATACGATTATTCGTAGTTAATTTGTAACAAATATATCTGAAAGGGTCTGAGTGCAATTTAAATAGCGATTTCTTTTATTATTATTAAAATACACTGTGTATATAAATCATAAATACTACATTAAAACATTAATAAATTATATAGATAAATTATGTATTTATTATAATTTAATTACACTAGTATGGTTTATTAACTAATTACATTTCAGGCAAAGAGAAAATACACAGCAAAAATGTTATTAAACCGTTTTAGAATTTGTATTATTCTACTTCATATCATGTATAGAATATAAACAAGCTAGAACAAGGTAGAGGTCTTAAAGTATAAAACTGTAATATCACATATCCTACATCAAAAGCAAAGTTAATTTAACCATCAAGTCTTTCAAGTTAGTTTCATGAAATAACGCTATTAACTGATAAAAAGAAATAACGAAAGTAGCTAAAAGTAGATGCTTCAAGTTATGAAAAACTTAAGCTTTTGAAATCATGTTTATAAAATCTTTTCAATCACCGTATGGTAGATCTTTCAATTTTATTCTGTGGTATATAATTGACATGGTTTAGATTAAGCCCTTATTTTTAAATTGACTGAAAATTTAAATTAAATCTTAATAAGCGTGTTGGCTTTGAAGAAATTATTAATAATATATTTTATTACTTGCATGATGACAAATTTTCTTTATATTGTAAGAAAATTTTTTTAACAGAAATTTAAAATTACTTGGCAGGAAATACTTATAACTATAGCCAAGGCAATAGAAAAACATTTTACTTGTTTGAAATTCTTAATGTAATCTAATGTTTTCATGAAATAACTATATTTTTGGTTTACAGTTATATTTTTCAGTGGTTCGCCTTAGATTATACGATAATCACAATAAAAAAAAAACTTTTTTCATTAATTAGACATTTATCTCTAATTAATGAAATATACATGAGTATTTTGTCTCTGCCAAAATACTCATGTACCTTGTAAAAAAGGCGTAGATGAATTTTCAGCCAATTTATTATCAGGTTTTGTAGGGTAAATTTTTTGCAGGGTTGTCAGAACATTAGGTTGATCTTCTCGTATTCTACGAATAAAAATTCTGATTTATGGGTAGTTTTTATTATCTTACATGACAACTGAATAGATATAAAATGCTGCGACACTGACGAGTTTTGGGATCCAAAAGCTTTTTCATCTATGTATGGCCAAGACCACAGAATTGCCAGAATGCTTTTTCTTGGAGTAGTTTCTCTATTGATGATATCATATTCAAATGAAGCAAATTCTCATGTTGTTTAACATGACATGAGCATTAATTTTGAGCATTAACTAATTTGAGCATTAATTTTTCTCTGCAGTTTTGCATATTAAAATAATCTTAGCACCTTCTAAACTGTTTTACTGTCTGCATTACATGGAAATTTACAGTAAAAAAATAATTAGTTAGAAAGTGAGGACTAAGTTATTTTGCTTGCCACTGTGACACATATATTATTTATTATGTTAAAACATGTTAATTTTAATTTAATTTTTACCATAAAAATACTTAGTATATTTCACCTCGTAAAAGAATAAAATGTCGATCAGGTTTGTGTTAGGGGGAAAATGTAAGTATAATATTGGTGACAAATGATGAATAATTAATAACTGCACCATTACTATTAGCTGTGGCGATTAGTTTTTCGATTATGAAAGCACTACATAAATTTTTTTTTTATTTTAGCGAATTTCCCTATAGGGAATACGCTATTACGGTAGTAGCCACGGTAAGACCTAAGCCCAGGACCACTTTACTTTTTCATTTTGAGGTCCCCAGAAGCCAAAAACACCATTCGTTCATTTTCATATATATGTATATATATATATATCTATCTATATATCTATATATCTATATATCTATGTGTCCGTGGTACTGATAACTTTTGAAGGGGACCTCCGATTTTGATGAAATTTGGTATGGAGGTGTAAGACCAAGTCTATTTTCATGAGTTCGCGAACCAGCATTGTCGGGTTATGGGAACGGGGTTTTATGGGGTTTCAAAGGGGTCAAAAATGGGTTTTTTGCATTTTTGGACCTTAATTTTTAAAATTCATCAATTTTAACTGAAACCATTTACAAGAGCTTAAAAAAACAAACAATTTGGTATTTTGAATTTTTATCATAGCATAATTGGTTACGGGGCAAATCCAAAAATGTGTTTTCCATGTTATTCTTATGGGAAATCAAGAAAACCCTATCTCTTGCTTATTTATTGACATAACTTAATCAAATTTGGTGTGTACATTATCTATATAAGGTTTAACTTATACTTGCTTACAAAACCCATATGGTGGCAAACCTACATACTCACCCCCATGGGGTTTATGGGGAAAATAAAAAATTGCCAGAGTTTGATACAATTTTGTGTTTACATTCACCAATTATTGATTAACTTAGATTTTCTAACAACAGCCAATGGCAGAAAACCTACATACTCGATCCTATGGTGTTTTTATTGGGAAAGTAAATAATCTGGAATTCCATTGGAAATTCGCTGAGTACGCAGGTCTGCTGCGACGGGGGTATTTAATTTATTTAACAATGTATAAACTAATTAATAATAACCCAATCAGGTTACTGTAAAATGAAGCCGCTAAGGAATTTTCTACTTTTATTGGAAAACAACGAAGCTCATGAGTTGACCAGTTTTGCTGAAAAACAACCTCCTACTGCAGAAATTATCGAGAAAAATATTAATATTTTTTTATATATTAGTTTTATCACAAATATTTATGTAGAAAAATGTTTAAGTGGATTTCCAACACCATACTTTATAACGGTTAATTCACGAGTGAAGGATTCCGATAAATCCATTAAAATTTCTAGAAAATCAAACTTTATTAAAATAATATATTTTATGCTGTTAACAAATAACATCTTTGTCAAAACTCAAGGCATCCAGGCTACTAAACGTCTTTAATACTTTGCGAGTTATGGGTTCTCAATAACCTGCAAGTATCGGTTTACCATAACACGACATTTACGGTGACTGTAATTGAAATATTGAGAATGAAATACAACACTAAAACCAACTTGTAATAACATTTTATTTTATGATTTATAATTAAAAAAATTACAATTTACAATTAACTATGTCCGAATAAATTAATGTTTACAATTATCTGTAATCCAGCATTCGTTGGAACAAAAACTTGTGTTAAATAATATGTTTAACTTTAAAGTTAATTTAAAAAAATCTATTAAAATAATTATAATGTTTGCCTAAAAAACTGAAACCAAAAACACTTTTTTAAAACATTAAAAAGATTCACGCAGAACTTTGTAGATTTAAATTTGCTGTCTAAAACTATCATTTTATTGTGTTTTAATATTTAATATTTTAATAAACGTATTATGAATGGGTTTAACCAAAATAATAATAATACTTATAGAAAACAACTGGAAAAATTTTAATTTCATCATAGAAATGTCAAAAGGTGTGCATCCAAGAGAGCAGACACATTATCTTCAGTGGACCAAAGTCTCATTAATGCCGCTTGATCAACATTGTGGACTCACAAAGTATCCAAGTTTCTCTGAGTTAATCATGTTTCCGTTCTTTGAATCGCCAATTGGAAAACGGAATAACATCGAAAGTTTATTGACTTCTCTTGGGCTCATTAGTAATAATCTACATTGACAGTTTACAGTCTATGTATAGAAACTTTCTGGTTCTGTAATAACACATCTTCTTATAGATTAGAGTTCAAAATTCATAAGCTAAATAATTATGAAAGTTTAAAAAAGTTTAACTATCTACAGTTAATGGTATTGTATTAGAATATATCACACAAAAAGATTTTTTGCTATTCGAAATTTGTGATTTTAAAATTGATAAAATGTGAAATATGCACACTAACTACACCAGTAGAAACTGAAATTATAATATCTTCTTAGATATTATAATTTCAGAAATCTCTTCTGAAATCTATATAATGACACTTGTACAAAGTATGATATAATAAACATGATCATCATACTTTTGGAATTGTAGCCTACATGAAGATGCAAGATGAGGACCCTCTAAGATAGAAACAAACTGAGTTTTTTTATATGAACCGAATTTGAGCGATTATATCGTCATAAATATGTGCCATACGATTCAAAACTTTGACCAGCTTTACGATTTTTGTCTGTTTGACTATAAACTAATGTAATTTTCAGGGAATATTACATTTTGTTTAAAGCTACTTATCTTCGAAGTATTTTTCTTGCCATAAAACAAATATAATTATGTGTTTGGATATACATATATTTTAAAATTTGTAATAAATATACAAACAATCATTGACGAACGCAACATATTTTCTTGACACCGGAATCAACAGAGACTCAAAGAACCCCGCCTTATCCGCTGCTGGTCCGTCAATCATGTTGTTCAATGCCGCCTCCTCGGCCGGCGCGGTGGGACAGTAATTACATCGAGTCCTCGGTATCCGATGCTGGTCCGTCAATCATGTTGTTCAATGCCGCCTCCTCGGCCGGCGCGGTGGGACAGTAATTACATCGAGTCCTCGGTATCCGATGCTGGTCCGTCAATCATGTTGTTCAATGCCGCCTCCTCGGCCGGCGCGGTGGGACAGTAATTACATCGAGTCCTCGGTATCCGATGCTGGTCCGTCAATCATGTTGTTCAATGCCGCCTCCTCGGCCGGCGCGGTGGGACAGTAATTACATCGAGTCCTCGGTATCCGCTGCTGGTCCGTCAATCATGTTGTTCAATGCCGCCTCCTCGGCCGGCGCGGTGGGACAGTAATTACATCGAGTCCTCGGTATCCGATGCTGGTCCGTCAATCATGTTGTTCAATGCCGCCTCCTCGGCCGGCGCGGTGGGACAGTAATTACATCGAGTCCTCGGTATCCGATGCTGGTCCGTCAATCATGTTGTTCAATGCCGCCTCCTCGGCCGGCGCGGTGGGACAGTAATTACATCGAGTCCTCGGTATCCGATGCTGGTCCGTCAATCATGTTGTTCAATGCCGCCTCCTCGGCCGGCGCGGTGGGACAGTAATTACATCGAGTCCTCGGTATCCGATGCTGGTCCGTCAATCATGTTGTTCAATGCCGCCTCCTCGGCCGGCGCGGTGGGACAGTAATTACATCGAGTCCTCGGTATCCGATGCTGGTCCGTCAATCATGTTGTTCAATGCCGCCTCCTCGGCCGGCGCGGTGGGACAGTAATTACATCGAGTCCTCGGTATCCGATGCTGGTCCGTCAATCATGTTGTTCAATGCCGCCTCCTCGGCCGGCGCGGTGGGACAGTAATTACATCGAGTCCTCGGTATCCGCTGCTGGTCCGTCAATCATGTTGTTCAATGCCGCCTCCTCGGCCGGCACGGTGGGACAGTAATTACATCGAGTCCTCGGTATCCGCTGCTGGTCCTTCAATCATGTTGTTCAATGCCGCCTCCTCGGCCGGCACGGTGGGACAGTAATTACATCGAGTCCTCGGTATCCGCTGCTGGTCCGTCAATCATGTTGTTCAATGCAGCCTCCCTCGGCCGGCGCCCTGGGACAGTAATTACATCGAGTCCTCGCTATCCGCTGCTGGTCCGTCAATCATGTTGTTCAATGCCGCCTCCTTGGCCGGCGCGGTGTGACAGTAATTACATCGAGTCCTCGGTATCCGCTGCTGGTCCGTCAATCATGTTGTTCAATGCAGCCTCCCTCGGCCGGCGCCCTGGGACAGTAATTACATCGAGTCCTCGGTATCCGCTGCTGGTCCGTCAATCATGTTGTTCAATGCAGCCTCCCTCGGCCGGCGCCCTGGGACAGTAATTACATCGAGTCCTCGCTATCCGCTGCTGGTCCGTCAATCATGTTGTTCAATGCCGCCTCCTCGGCCGGCACGGTGTGACAGTAATTACATCGAGTCCTCGGTATCCGCTGCTGGTCCGTCAATCAAGTTGTTCAATGCCGCCTCCTCGGCCGGCGCGGTGGGACAGTAATTACATCGAGTCCTCGGTATCCGCTGCTGGTCCGTCAATCAAGTTGTTCAATGCCGCCTCCTCGGCCGGCGCCCTGGGACAGTAATTACATCGAGTCCTCGGTATCCGCTGCTGGTCCGTCAATCATGTTGTTCAATGCCGCCTCCTCGGCCGGCGCGGTGTGACAGTAATTACATCGAGTCCTCGGTATCCGCTGCTGGTCCGTCAATCATGTTGTTCAATGCAGCCTCCCTCGGCCGGCGCCCTGGGACAGTAATTACATCGAATCCTCGCTATCCGCTGCTGGTCCGTCAATCATGTTGTTCAATGCCGCCTCCTCGGCCGGCACGGTGGGACAGTAATTACATCGAGTCCTCGGTATCCGCTGCTGGTCCATCAATCATGTTGTTCAATGCCGCCTCCTCGGCCGGCGCCCTGGGACAGTAATTACATCGAGTCCTCGGTATCCGCTGCTGGTCCGTCAATCATGTTGTTCAATGCCGCCTCCTCGGCCGGCGCCCTGGGACAGTAATTACATCGAGTCCTCGCTATCCGCTGCTGGTCCGTCAATCATGTTGTTCAATGCCGCCTCCTCGGCCGGCGCGGTGTGACAGTAATTACATCGCGTCCTTGGTATCCGCTGCTGGTCTGTCAATCAAGTTGTTCAATGCCGCCTCCTCGGCCGGCGCCCTGGGACAGTAATTACATCGAGTCCTCGCTATCCGCTGCTGGTCCGTCAATCATGTTGTTCAATGCCGCCTCCTCGGCCGGCGCGGTGTGACAGTAATTACATCGCGTCCTTGGTATCCGCTGCTGGTCCGTAAATCATGTTGTTCAATGCCGCCTCCTTAGCCGGCACAGTGTGACAGTAATTACATCGCGTCCTCGGTATCCGCTGCTGGTCCGTCAATCATGTTGTTCAATGCCGCCTCCTCGGCCGGCGCGGTGTGACAGTAATTACATCGCGTCCTTGGTATCCGCTGCTGGTCCGTAAATCATGTTGTTCAATGCCGCCTCCTTAGCCGGCACAGTGTGACAGTAATTACATCGCGTCCTCGGTATCCGCTGCTGGTCCGTCAATCATGTTGTTCAATGCCGCCTCCTCGGCCGGCGCCCTGGGACAGTAATTACATCGAGTCCTCGGTATCCGCTGCTGGTCCATCAATCAAGTTGTTCAATGCCGCCTCCTCGGCCGGCACGGTGTGACAGTAATTACATCGAGTCCTCGGTATCCGCTGCTGGTCCGTCAATCATGTTGTTCAATGCCGCCTCCTCGGCCGGCACGGTGGGACAGTAATTACATCGAGTCCTCGGTATCCGCTGCTGGTCCATCAATCAAGTTGTTCAATGCCGCCTCCTCGTCCGGCACGGTGGGACAGTAATTACATCGAGTCCTCGGTATCCGCTGCTGGTCCGTCAATCAAGTTGTTCAATGCCGCCTCCTCGGCCGGCACGGTGGGACAGTAATTACATCGAGTCCTCGGTATCCGCTGCTGGTCCGTCAATCATGTTGTTCAATGCCGCCTCCTCGGCCGGCATGGTGGGACAGTAATTACATCGAGTCCTCGGTATCCGCTGCTGGTCCATCAACCATGTTGTTCAATGCAGCCTCCCTCGGCCGGCGCGGTGGGACAGTAATTACATCGAGTCCTCGGTATACGCTGCTGGTCCGTCAATCAAGTTGTTCAATGCCGCCTCCTCGGCCGGCGCGGTGTGACAGTAATTACATCGAGTCCTCGGTATCCGCTGCTGGTCCATCAATCATGTTGTTCAATGCCGCCTCCTCGTCCGGCATGGTGTGACAGTAATTACATCGAGTCCTCGGTATCCGCTGCTGGTCCGTCAATCAAGTTGTTCAATGCCGCCTCCTCGTCCGGCGCGGTGTGACAGTAATTACATCGAGTCCTCGGTATCCGCTGCTGGTCCATCAACCATGTTGTTCAATGCAGCCTCCCTCGGCCGGCGCGGTGGGACAGTAATTACATCGAGTCCTCGGTATCCGCTGCTGGTCCATCAATCATGTTGTTCAATGCAGCCTCCCTCGGCCGGCGTGGTGGGACAGTAATTACATCGAGTCCTCGGTATCCGCTGCTGGTCCATCAACCATGTTGTTCAATGCAGCCTCCCTCGGCCGGCGCGGTGGGACAGTAATTACATCGAGTCCTCGGTATCCGCTGCTGGTCCGTCAATCAAGTTGTTCAATGCCGCCTCCTCGGCCGGCGCGGTGTGACAGTAATTACATCGAGTCCTCGGTATCCGCTGCTGGTCCATCAACCATGTTGTTCAATGCAGCCTCCCTCGGCCGGCACGGTGTGACAGTAATTACATCGAGTCCTCGGTATCCGCTGCTGGTCCGTCAATCATGTTGTTCAATGCCGCCTCCTCGGCCGGCGCGGTGTGACAGTAATTACATCGAGTCCTCGGTATCCGCTGCTGGTCCGTCAATCAAGTTGTTCAATGCCGCCTCCTCGGCCGGCACGGTGTGACAGTAATTACATCGAGTCCTCGGTATCCGCTGCTGGTCCGTCAATCAAGTTGTTCAATGCCGCCTCCTCGGCCGGCACGGTGTGACAGTAATTACATCGAGTCCTCGGTATCCGCTGCTGGTCCATCAATCATGTTGTTCAATGCCGCCTCCTCGGCCGGCGCGGTGTGACAGTAATTACATCGAGTCCTCGGTATCCGCTCCTGGTCCATCAATCATGTTGTTCAATGCCGCCTCCTCGGCCGGCGCGGTGTGACAGTAATTACATCGAGTCCTCGGTATCCGTTGCTGGTCCATCAATCATGTTGTTCAATGCCGCCTCCTCGGCCGGCGCGGTGTGACAGTAATTACATCGAGTCCTCGGTATCCGCTGCTGGTCCGTCAATCATGTTGCTCAATGCCGCCTTCTCGGCTGGCGCGTGTTGACAGTAATTACATCGAGTCCTCGGTATCCGCTGCTGGTCCGTCAATCATGTTGTTCAATGCCGCCTCCCTCGGCCGGCGCGCTGGGACAGTAATTACATCGAGTCCTCGGTATCCGCTGCTGGTCCGTCAATCACGTTCTTCAATGCCGCCTCCTTGGCCGGCGCGGTGTGACAGTAATTACATCGAGTCCTCGGTATCGGCTGCTGGTCCGTCAATCATGTTGTTCAATGCCGCCTCCCTCGGCCGGCGCGCTGGGACAGTAATTACATCGAGTCCTCGGTATCCACTGCTTGTCCGTCAATCACGTTGTTCAATGCCGCCTCCTCGGCCGGCATGGTGGGACAGTAATTACATCGAGTCCTCGGTATCCGCTGCTGGTCCATCAATCATGTTGTTCAATGCAGCCTCCCTCGGCCGGCGCGGTGGGACAGTAATTACATCGAGTCCTCGGTATCCGCTGCTGGTCCATCAATCATGTTGTTCAATGCAGCCTCCCTCGGCCGGCGTGGTGGGACAGTAATTACATCGAGTCCTCGGTATCCGCTCCTGGTCCATCAATCATGTTATTCAATGCAGCCTCCCGCGGCCGGCGCGGTGGGACAGTTATTACATCGAGTCCTCGGTATCCGCTGCTGGTCCATCAATCATGTTGTTCAATGCAGCCTCCCTCGGCCGGCGTGGTGGGACAGTAATTACATCGAGTCCTCGGTATCCGCTGCTGGTCCATCAACCATGTTGTTCAATGCAGCCTCCCTCGGCCGGCGCGGTGGGACAGTAATTACATCGAGTCCTCGGTATCCGATGCTGGTCCGTCAATCATGTTGTTCAATGCAGCCTCCCTCGGCCGGCGCGGTGGGACAGTAATTACATCGAGTCCTCGGTATACGCTGCTGGTCCGTCAACCATGTTGTTCAATGCAGCCTCCCTCGGCCGGCGCGGTGGGACAGTAATTACATCGAGTCCTCGGTATACGCTGCTGGTCCGTCAATCAAGTTGTTCAATGCCGCCTCCTCGGCCGGCGCGGTGTGACAGTAATTACATCGAGTCCTCGGTATCCGCTGCTGGTCCATCAACCATGTTGTTCAATGCAGCCTCCCTCGGCCGGCGCGGTGTGACAGTAATTACATCGAGTCCTCGGTATCCGCTGCTGGTCCGTCAATCATGTTGTTCAATGCAGCCTCCCTCGGCCGGCGCGGTGGGACAGTAATTACATCGAGTCCTCGGTATCCGCTGCTGGTCCGTCAATCATGTTGTTCAATGCAGCCTCCCTCGGCCGGCGCGGTGGGACAGTAATTACATCGAGTCCTCGGTATCCGCTGCTGGTCCATCAATCATGTTGTTCAATGCCGCCTCCTCGTCCGGCATGGTGTGACAGTAATTACATCGAGTCCTCGGTATCCGCTGCTGGTCCGTCAATCATGTTGTTCAATGCCGCCTCCTCGGCCGGCGCGGTGGGACAGTAATTACATCGCGTCCTCGGTATCCGCTGCTGGTCCGTCAATCAAGTTGTTCAATGCCGCCTCCTCGGCCGGCACGGTGGGACAGTAATTACATCGAGTCCTCGGTATCCGCTGCTGGTCCGTCAATCATGTTGTTCAATGCCGCCTCCTCGTCCGGCACGGTGGGACAGTAATTACATCGAGTCCTCGGTATCCGCTGCTGGTCCGTCAATCATGTTGTTCAATGCCGCCTCCTCGTCCGGCACGGTGGGACAGTAATTACATCGAGTCCTCGGTATCCGCTGCTGGTCCGTCAATCATGTTGTTCAATGCCGCCTCCTCGTCCGGCACGGTGGGACAGTAATTACATCGAGTCCTCGGTATCCGCTGCTGGTCCGTCAGTCATGTTGTTCAATGCCGCCTCCTCGGCCGGCACGGTGTGACAGTAATTACATCGAGTCCTCGGTATCCGCTGCTGGTCCGTCAATCAAGTTGTTCAATGCCGCCTCCTCGTCCGGCATGGTGTGACAGTAATTACATCGAGTCCTCGGTATCCGCTGCTGGTCCGTCAATCATGTTGTTCAATGCCGCCTCCTCGTCCGGCATGGTGGGACAGTAATTACATCGAGTCCTCGGTATCCGCTGCTGGTCCGTCAATCATGTTGTTCAATGCCGCCTCCTCGTCCGGCACGGTGTGACAGTAATTACATCGCGTCCTCGGTATCCGCTGCTGGTCCGTCAATCATGTTGTTCAATGCAGCCTCCTCGGCCGGCACGGTGTGACAGTAATTACATCGCGTCCTCGGTATCCGCTGCTGGTCCGTCAATCATGTTGTTCAATGCAGCCTCCTCGGCCGGCACGGTGTGACAGTAATTACATCGCGTCCTCGGTATCCGCTGCTGGTCCGTCAATCAAGTTGTTCAATGCCGCCTCCTCGGCCGGCGCGGTGGGACAGTAATTACATCGAGTCCTCGGTATCCGCTGCTGGTCCGTCAATCATGTTGTTCAATGCCGCCTCCTCGGCCGGCGCGGTGGGACAGTAATTACATCGAGTCCTCGGTATCCGCTGCTGGTCCGTCAATCAAGTTGTTCAATGCCGCCTCCTCGGCCGGCACGGTGTGACAGTAATTACATCGAGTCCTCGGTATCCGCTGCTGGTCCGTCAATCATGTTGTTCAATGCCGCCTCCTCAGCCGGCGCGGTGGGACAGTAATTACATCGAGTCCTCGGTATCCGCTGCTGGTCCGTCAATCAAGTTGTTCAATGCAGCCTCCTCGGCCGGCGCGGTGGGACAGTAATTACATCGAGTCCTCGGTATCCGCTGCTGGTCCGTCAATCAAGTTGTTCAATGCCGCCTCCTCGGCCGGCGCGGTGGGACAGTAATTACATCGAGTCCTCGGTATCCGCTGCTGGTCCGTCAATCATGTTGTTCAATGCCGCCTCCTCGGCCGGCGCGGTGGGACAGTAATTACATCGAGTCCTCGGTATCCGCTGCTGGTCCGTCAATCATGTTGTTCAATGCCGCCTCCTCGGCCGGCGCGGTGGGACAGTAATTACATCGAGTCCTCGGTATCCGCTGCTGGTCCGTCAATCAAGTTGTTCAATGCCGCCTCCTCGGCCGGCGCGGTGGGACAGTAATTACATCGAGTCCTCGGTATCCGCTGCTGGTCCGTCAATCAAGTTGTTCAATGCCGCCTCCTCGGCCGGCACGGTGTGACAGTAATTACATCGAGTCCTCGGTATCCGCTGCTGGTCCGTCAATCAAGTTGTTCAATGCCGCCTCCTCGGCCGGCGCGGTGTGACAGTAATTACATCGAGTCCTCGGTATCCGCTGCTGGTCCGTCAATCATGTTGTTCAATGCCGCCTCCTCGGCCGGCGCGGTGGGACAGTAATTACATCGAGTCCTCGGTATCCGCTGCTGGTCCGTCAATCAAGTTGTTCAATGCCGCCTCCTCGGCCGGCACGGTGTGACAGTAATTACATCGAGTCCTCGGTATCCGCTGCTGGTCCGTCAATCAAGTTGTTCAATGCCGCCTCCTCGGCCGGCGCGGTGGGACAGTAATTACATCGAGTCCTCGGTATCCGCTGCTGGTCCGTCAATCAAGTTGTTCAATGCCGCCTCCTCGGCCGGCGCGGTGGGACAGTAATTACATCGAGTCCTCGGTATCCGCTGCTGGTCCGTCAATCAAGTTGTTCAATGCCGCCTCCTCGTCCGGCATGGTGTGACAGTAATTACATCGAGTCCTCGGTATCCGCTGCTGGTCCGTCAATCATGTTGTTCAATGCCGCCTCCTCGGCCGGCGCGGTGGGACAGTAATTACATCGAGTCCTCGGTATCCGCTGCTGGTCCGTCAATCAAGTTGTTCAATGCCGCCTCCTCGGCCGGCACGGTGTGACAGTAATTACATCGAGTCCTCGGTATCCGCTGCTGGTCCGTCAATCATGTTGTTCAATGCCGCCTCCTCGGCCGGCGCGGTGGGACAGTAATTACATCGAGTCCTCGGTATCCGCTGCTGGTCCGTCAATCATGTTGTTCAATGCCGCCTCCTCGGCCGGCGCGGTGGGACAGTAATTACATCGAGTCCTCGGTATCCGCTGCTGGTCCGTCAATCAAGTTGTTCAATGCCGCCTCCTCGGCCGGCACGGTGTGACAGTAATTACATCGAGTCCTCGGTATCCGCTGCTGGTCCGTCAATCATGTTGTTCAATGCCGCCTCCTCGGCCGGCGCGGTGTGACAGTAATTACATCGAGTCCTCGGTATCCGCTGCTGGTCCGTCAATCATGTTGTTCAATGCCGCCTCCTCGGCCGGCGCGGTGGGACAGTAATTACATCGAGTCCTCGGTATCCGCTGCTGGTCCGTCAATCATGTTGTTCAATGCAGCCTCCCTCGGCCGGCGTGGTGGGACAGTAATTACATCGAGTCCTCGGTATCCGCTGCTGGTCCGTCAATCAAGTTGTTCAATGCCGCCTCCTCGGCCGGCACGGTGGGACAGTAATTACATCGCGTCCTCGGTATCCGCTGCTGGTCCGTCAATCATGTTGTTCAATGCCGCCTCCTCGGCCGGCACGGTGTGACAGTAATTACATCGCGTCCTCGGTATCCGCTGCTGGTCCGTCAATCAAGTTGTTCAATGCCGCCTCCTCGGCCGGCGCGGTGGGACAGTAATTACATCGAGTCCTCGGTATCCGCTGCTGGTCCGTCAATCAAGTTGTTCAATGCCGCCTCCTCGGCCGGCACGGTGTGACAGTAATTACATCGAGTCCTCGGTATCCGCTGCTGGTCCGTCAATCAAGTTGTTCAATGCCGCCTCCTCGGCCGGCGCGGTGGGACAGTAATTACATCGAGTCCTCGGTATCCGCTGCTGGTCCATCAACCATGTTGTTCAATGCAGCCTCCTCGGCCGGCGCGGTGGGACAGTAATTACATCGAGTCCTCGGTATCCGCTGCTGGTCCATCAACCATGTTGTTCAATGCCGCCTCCTCGGCCGGCGCGGTGGGACAGTAATTACATCGAGTCCTCGGTATCCGCTGCTGGTCCATCAACCATGTTGTTCAATGCCGCCTCCTCGGCCGGCGCGGTGTGACAGTAATTACATCGAGTCCTCGGTATCCGCTGCTGGTCCATCAACCATGTTGTTCAATGCCGCCTCCTCGGCCGGCGCGGTGGGACAGTAATTACATCGAGTCCTCGGTATCCGCTGCTGGTCCATCAACCATGTTGTTCAATGCCGCCTCCTCGGCCGGCGCGGTGGGACAGTAATTACATCGAGTCCTCGGTATCCGCTGCTGGTCCATCAACCATGTTGTTCAATGCCGCCTCCTCGGCCGGCGCGGTGTGACAGTAATTACATCGAGTCCTCGGTATCCGCTGCTGGTCCATCAACCATGTTGTTCAATGCCGCCTCCTCGGCCGGCGCGGTGTGACAGTAATTACATCGAGTCCTCGGTATCCGCTGCTGGTCCATCAATCATGTTGTTCAATGCCGCCTCCTCGGCCGGCGCGGTGTGACAGTAATTACATCGAGTCCTCGGTATCCGCTGCTGGTCCGTCAATCAAGTTGTTCAATGCCGCCTCCTCGGCCGGCGCGGTGGGACAGTAATTACATCGAGTCCTCGGTATCCGCTGCTGGTCCATCAACCATGTTGTTCAATGCAGCCTCCCTCGGCCGGCGTGGTGGGACAGTAATTACATCGAGTCCTCGGTATCCGCTGCTGGTCCGTCAATCAAGTTGTTCAATGCCGCCTCCTCGGCCGGCACGGTGTGACAGTAATTACATCGAGTCCTCGGTATCCGCTGCTGGTCCATCAACCATGTTGTTCAATGCAGCCTCCCTCGGCCGGCGTGGTGGGACAGTAATTACATCGAGTCCTCGGTATCCGCTGCTGGTCCGTCAATCATGTTGTTCAATGCCGCCTCCTCGGCCGGCACGGTGTGACAGTAATTACATCGAGTCCTCGGTATCCGCTGCTGGTCCGTCAATCATGTTGTTCAATGCCGCCTCCTCGGCCGGCGCGGTGGGACAGTAATTACATCGAGTCCTCGGTATCCGCTGCTGGTCCATCAACCATGTTGTTCAATGCAGCCTCCCTCGGCCGGCGTGGTGGGACAGTAATTACATCGAGTCCTCGGTATCCGCTGCTGGTCCGTCAATCAAGTTGTTCAATGCCGCCTCCTCGGCCGGCGCGGTGGGACAGTAATTACATCGAGTCCTCGGTATCCGCTGCTGGTCCATCAACCATGTTGTTTAATGCAGCCTCCCTCGGCCGGCACGGTGGGACAGTAATTACATCGAGTCCCAGGTTTGAAACTTGATTGTGAGGTCACAGTTCTGTATTCAAATCCTGTGAAGGGGTTTATCCCGAGGCTAGTACATCCATCTGTAAACTGCTCTTTCTCTGCAAATTATATCCATCAAGCCAATAACCTTTAACCAATAACATTTTAATTATCTAAACGCACAAACCTTAAGTTCACTTACATAAGAATAATAAAATCAAAAAAAGTTTATTTCACAAAATAGAATTTAAAGTGTAAATACTAAAGTTTTCACAGGTATTAATACCAACACAGATTGGACATGTGTTTGTGGAAATTCGAAATTTTGTAACATAATAAGTTTTATGAAATAAATATTTTATTTAATTTTTACTAGACATTTTGGAATAAATTCATTGAGTAACAGTGATTGTGTAGTATATTACTAAAACCACTGTATCTGTGAAGTAAGCCTTGTTATTCCATAATTTAAAATGTGATTTAGGAAATAATATAATTGTTCTATTTTTTGCCAAATAAATCACATTGAGTGGAATACTTTTAACCTAAAACATTTTCCGGCTGGTAAACGATCTTTATGCTTCACGATTTACAGTTTTCCAATAACTTTGCCGTCTCGGTTTACCATAGGGAGAGGACACTTTATGTCGTCAGTAATAGAAAACCTGTCAATAAAATTCTCAGTTCAACCTGGACAAGGTACTTTTTCTTTTTTTGTAATAAATCGTTGTTCAAAGTAAGATCAACATAATTACTAATTATTTCGGTGACAAATTATAAAATTTACTATCAATTTTTAAAACATGAAAACATTTGTGTAAATAAATTCTTTAACACTATTTTCTGCCTTTGTAACTTTTTCGTGTTTTTAAATATTATTACTAATAAGGTCGATAACAGATAACCAAAGTATGGAATTTATTATCAGTTTTAAAAGATGAAAACATTTGTGTACATAAATATTATGATGTTCTTTAACACTATTATCTGCCGTGGTAATTTTTTTTAGTTTTTAAATATTTTACCATCAATAATAAAATAGTATGCTAGTGCAGTACAAACGAACAAATATATGACTGGAAATATGATTTAAAGGATTAAGTTTTAATGTGTTTGTGGATTTTCATAACCATACGTTAAAATTTACCTGAAATATCCAGTGAAGAATATTCCAAAATAAATTTGATTGTTCGACGACAAGTAAGACGCAAATATCTTATTCGTTTACAGCACAAATTAATTCATATATAACTTATATAATTGGAGAGTTTTGTTTTTTGTTATTGTACCTTTCTTAAAAATTGGTCACATGCTATTCAAAGATTAATAATTACAATTAGTATAGGCGTATACTTTTAAATTCTTCAAGCAGTAGAATACTACGAAGCACCATTCACAATTTCAGACTCAGTATACGGATAACCATTTTTAATGAGAACTGGATTCCACGGAATCCTTTTATTGATTGGTACAATCTTATTTTATGGCTAGTTTTATCTTTTTACCTGCGCAGGTAACCGTATAATTATATTAATTTACATATAAAAATGTTAATGAATAGTGTCGCAGTTATTTACAATAATAGTATAATTCAAAATGACAGGCATTGAATAACAAATTATAGTTAAATTAATAAAACAAATATAAATACAACGACTTCTAAAATATTTGGAATTCTGAGTACATGGAAACTTATTTTTAAAGCAAATCCCGAATTATGTACTGTATAAAGTATTCCGTTAAAGGAAATGTTATCAATTATGAAGTAAGGATTATATTGATTATTAACTAACAAAGAACTATTTAAACAACAATAGATCAAAAAGGGTGTGAAAATAAATACCTTTTAGTGGGATCACCTCATTAACTGTAATTGAACAAGTTTCAAAACCAGGGTTGAAACCTTACTCAAACATCAGAGGGAAACATTTTCTCACCGTCACCTCAGGGGGGTTTAACTGTTGAGCCCTGGAATGAGTTGTTTATTGTAGTGTTTAAAGTTGTAGCTGTTTATTTGGGAATCGTTTTTGTAATATTTTGTAAACCAAATTAAAACAAATATTCCCGTAAACGTAACACAGTCTTTAACCGTTCTCTGCTTAAACAAATATTAATAAACAAATTAATAGTATATTTACGTTACAAGTCCGGTAAACACCTTCTTGGCGACATAACGTACGATATTTTCATCAGGCTTAAAAAATGTGATCTCTAAGTATCAACAAATATTTACTACAATTTGTATCACCTTAAATTACCTATATTATAAACTTCGTACCTTACCTATAAAATAGGTATATATATATATCGTATGGCTATCATAGCCAGCTACCAACTTCAAAATATAATTATAAAATAATAAATAAAAGACGTTCTGCAGTGCAAAGCACCTGCGTCAGTACATTTAAAATTAAACTAAAATAAACATTTATGATCTCTCTATGAAGCTAAATCCAGGGCGCTAAGCCATTTTGGCCCAGCTTCACTTAATAATAAAATAGGTAGTGAGGTGAATGAGAGATGAGTCTAGGATGGTTGTGGCCCGATCTTGTAGTCCTGTTACTGAATAAGGTCGACATTCTCCTTAGACAGGACTGTTAGTTAATAGCCAAACAGCCAATGGTGTCAGTTTGACATGGGATGCGAATAACAATTTCGACCTCATATATACGAATTGGTCTAGTTAAGAGGATGGTCTGTATTAATCAACTAGTGCGGATGTTAATCCTCACCAGGGAATATCGCATCCCCAAGCCATCGTTTATAACTATCCACAATTCGTGACCTCCAAGTAGCTGGAATTCAGGATGGTTCCACCATCCCACGCACTAACCTACTTCATCTCCAAAAGATGTTATAAAAATATTATAACAATGGTGTTTAGAAACAGCTAGAGACCGGTAAAACTCCATAACATGCTACTAAATTGTAATGAAATGTGATTGTCTGTGCGTTAATTAGCTGGTGCCCTTTTTAAATCCAAAATTATAAGTTGTTGAAGTTGAATTAAGTTTAATGATAAAATTACAAATTTGGCGTACATTCCAAAGTCAAAAGGCAATTTTGGGACCACTTAATTGATCATAATGTATATAAGATGTTTATGCATTATAAAAAGAAGTTGTAATTAAAAAAAAACATTGTTTTCATCAGTTCATTTTATAAATTAGTTTTTGTCACATTTACACATATACTGTAACTGTAGATTGGTCAAAGGTTTAAGTTTTTTTTGTAATTTTGTTGTAGCTTTGTAATATGTATTAAATGGATGCTTTTCAATCGTAAATTTTCCTCTGTGAGCAAAAATATGTGTAAAAATAAACTTTGAATTAATTGCATAAAACCATAAAGATTTTTTTATACAAATAATATTAATAATATTTAAGAATATAATATTTGTATAATATAATATTAGTCTGTCCTTTCCAATAATCCCATATCCGACATTCCACTAGAGACATAAAACATTTATGGACTATCAATTCTTAACGTTTTATTCTTCTCAGGAATCAATCTTGGCCAGGCAATAAAAGGCAGAGTAAATATAAAGAGCTTCATACAATAAAGTTTACAAATTCATATTGTAAATACCATTTGACTTTCCAATAGAGCATTTCATGATTATAAGTTGAATATATTGGTTCCTCCTGGTAAATATTTTAATTTTAACTGGCTGGGTAGCTGAGTGGTTAAAGTGCTCGCCTTTGAATCCAAAGGTTGCCGGTTCGATTCTGAGAAAAGTTAGAAGCTTTTTAAAGGTTCGATACCGGACCCAGTTGCCATTTGTCATTGGGCTATTAATTTAATGATGCTTTCTAACAACTGGTCGATGTTAGATAGTAACAAGACTGGGGTTTGGACCGTTCCCCGTCAAAACGTTAAAAATGCCAATGGCGTAGATAGACACAAAAAAAAAAAAAAAAAATGTTTTTGTCCTGGAACAATCTTTGCACAATATCCAGTAAATAGTTTACTTTGGAAAGCCAATACAATTTTAGATAAAGAATAATCACAGTACTGTATTTACAATGGATTATGACTCTTTGACCATACCTGAAAGAATGAAAGCACAACTAGACTTAAATTTTATATGGAGCAAAGTAAAATTCACTTCTCTGTTGAAAATATTTAGTAATAATGTATTTCAGGGATTGCTCAAACTTTATCATAATTCAAAGAAAGTATACGTTTACAATCATTTGTTTTAAATCATGACTTATTTATTTAGTCATGAATTAAAACAAAATTCAACAAATTATTTCAACAACCCTTCAGTATGTATAATACCAATGCTGTCAATAATGAAATTCTACTAAATAATGTAGTGTTACAAAAGAAATCTTAAACTTAAACTGTGATCACAGAAAAAAGATTACGGTTTTTTCTTAAGAAAGCAAATAACAAATTGTTTGTGAGTTTAAATAAAATTACCCTTAAATACCACCCTATAATATTTTACAAGAATGTAAAATATTATGATTTTGATATTTTTTATATTATTTTCTCGCTGAAAATACCATCATTTCTATCAATGATATTTTATGGCTTATTTTACTTAGGATTTTTCGTATGTTATAAATAATACGAGTATACATAACAATATTTCTCATAAATTGATTTAGTGATTTATAGAAAAGAGAATAATAGTTCCTTGAAACACGTCTGTATTGAATTCACACATGGAAATACAACATCCGAGAGTTTTAACGTGAGAAGTAATGCCTAAAACATCGTGTCAGTTATTATTTTGGAATTTTTTTATTTGATTCTCATTCAGAATAAACAGTGATAGTAGGACCTACTAAAACGTGGTAGGTTAACTCTGCTAATGGATCGTTATTGACATTTCGTTCAATAGCTTTCAAGTGTGGCGAATCAGATTTATTTCAATAAGTCACAATTGTTTAGTCTTTTGCTCAATGATGCCACAAATCGGCTAACGATTTTGAGAGTTGCACCAACAGGTCCGGTTTGGACGTGAGCGGGAATCGAACCCGCGCCGTCGTCGTAGACATCCTGGCCAAGGTGAATATGACTTAGCCATCTGAGGTATCACTACCGACAGGCACGACAGTGTTTTGAAGAGTGCGCGCTCTAAGGGGGAAAATTGTATACCGTTAGTGAGTGAGTTCGCTACGAAAGCGCAGCACTTAACTGCTGAACTATATTCAAAGGAAATAATTTGGAATAATAAGGGTTAAACCCCTCCCTCCACATCACCCCCTGTCCCCGACCACCATCACCCACCACTGGGAGGGTGTAACTTCACGTTAGTTTCCGTTTATGTGCATTTCCATGTTAATTGCAAGTTCCAGATCACCTGGGTATGGCACTGCAGTTGCAGCTTTCGACGGCTTCATTGCTATCATTTATTAAAAACTGTGTCTGAGTCCAGTATTTAACAGATCGAAATAACAGGAATGACAATAGTAGCTTATTGATAAACTTTCTGGTACTACATAAACGTAACGAACTTTAACATTTTTATCTTTATGTTTTTTTTATTTTGTAAATAAAGCACTAATACTTATGATACATTTTTGAAACACCGGCTTACTCTTGGTGTGTATTTTAAGATGATTAGAGTGTGAGTGTGATAATTATGTCGGGTCAGATGAGGAGTAGGTTTGTCACTGATAAACAGCAGCTGATTCATTTGTCAAGATCGTTAATTAATAGCCTAAAATGTATTACGCACACAGGTGGCCAGCCTGTAGTGTGGGGCTCCCCTAAAAACGGGTTTAGCCACTAAAAAACCTCCTCTACTCTTTAGGAATCTAACCTGGAATTGTTTGTCACATTACGTCAGGCTAGGCCTAAATTTGGCTTACGCCCGTGGGGCTCGCTCCTTATCCAGCCGCTCGATCAAGGGATCTGGGCCACTTCGCGGTCCAGATCGGTTTTCTTTTCCAGGAGGATGCCCCGGACGAACTGTGACAAACAATCCCAGTTGCCCTCATCCTCCAAAATCTTTTGGCAGACCGAGTCCACCGAAAATACACCAAAGATTTGTGTGGCCTCCAGGCGGGGCCCTTCCCAACGGGGACAGCGGAAGAATGTGTGTTCCGCATCGTCGGGAACACCCGGGCAATAAATGCAGTCCGGTGAACCGGTCTTTCCCATCCGGTTCAGGTACGACCGAAAATAGCCGTGACCTGTCAAAAATTGGGTCAGGTAGTAGTCCACCTCCCCATGCCGCCGTTCCACCCATGGTTGGACCTGCTTGATAAGTCGCGCAGTCCATCGTCCTCGGGTGTCGTGCTCCCAGCTGTGTTGCCACTGCTGGAAGGTTCGGGAGCGCTCTTCTGTTCTTGCCGTGTCCTTGCCGATCTCGCCTTGTCTCTGATAAATCGCTTTCCTCTCCCCTGCCAAGAGCTTGACAGGGATGACTCCGGCGACCACCAGGACGGCAGGCTCGGACACTGTCCGGTAGGCGGAACACACCCGGAGCGCAGCTTGACGCTGAACCCGGGCGAGTCGCAACCTGTAGCACTCCTTATCTAGAGCGCCTGCCCACACCTCTGCCCCGTAAAGAAGCACGGACTGGACCGCGGACATCAACAGACGTCTTCTGCTGGATCGGGGACCCCCGACATTGGCCATCAGCCTACTAAGGTAAGTCACTACCTTAGCGGCCTTGTCCGCCGTACGGAAGATCTGATCCCTCCAGCTTAACTTGGTGTCCACCATAACCCCGAGGTATTTGGCGGCACGAGTTGATGTGACCACCTCCCTTCCCACTCGAAACGGGACGACGGTGTCGATCCTCTTCTTCGTGAGAATCACGATCTCCGTCTTACTGAGAGCAAGTGAGAGACCGTGATCGGACATCCAGTTGTTGACCACCCGCATAACTCGGTTCAACTTCAGTTGGGCCAGCTCAACGTTGCGTGCAGCAATGAGAGCTGCGACGTCATCGGCGTACCCAACCAAAGTGGTTTCCTCAGGCATCTCGGACCTCAGGAGGCTGTCATAGGCAACGTTCCAGAGATCCGGGCCGAGTATTGAACCTTGTGCGGCACCAGAAGTGACTTCCATCGTCCGCGTTCCGTCCCTCGTGTCATAAATCAGGCTTCGAGACCGTAGATAATCCTCGATGAGCCGCAACAGATATGCAGGAATACAAAAGGTGTTGCGAAGCGCATCCAGCATATCGACCCACCTCGCAGAGTTGAAGGCATTCTTGACATCAAGCGTAACAAGAAGCACTACTCGGCGGGAGAAATGGTTGTGGCTCTCGGCTCTCTCCACAGCTCTCTGAACTTCGGTGACAGCGTCGATCGTTGACGTCCCTTTCTGAAGCCGTACTGACGGGGGCATAAGTCCCCGGCAGCTTCCACGGCAGAAGTCAGGCGGGAACGGATCAGCTTCTCGAACAGCTTTCCAGCCGTGTCCAACATGCAGAGAGGCCTGTGGGACGACGGCAGCTAGGGATCACCTTTGCCCTTGCTGATCAGTACAAGCCTGGCTGTTTTCCAGGGAGCCGGAAACACCCCTTCTACCAAACAGGCATTGTACATTCTCAACAACAAGTCAGCGTTGATTAAAAATGCTTTCTTTAAAGCCTCACTGGGAATCCCGTCCGGGCCAGGAGCCTTGTTGCTCTTCAGGGAGAGAACGGAGGTTTCTAGCTCCTCGAAAGTGAAGAGTGGAACGTCCTCTACCCGTCCGAAGTCAACCGGCGGTCGCTGTGGATGTTCAGGAAACAACGCAGCGACGATCCTCCCCATGGTGGCGCCCTCCATGATGGAAGGTGGAGAGCAGGCGCCGAGTTTCTGTGTTACAAGTTTGTAACCCAGGCCCCAGGGGTCGGAATCAACGTCGCCACGAAGTCTCCTCCAGCTATTCGCCTTGCTCCTGTTGATCGCCTGGCGGAGAGATTTTCTCGCAGCTTTATAGGCCTCCGACTTACGAACTCTGTCTGCGGGGATTCTCGCTCTTGTGGCGGCTCGTCAAGTTCTTAAACATGTTCTTCTGAGTTCTGCAATCTCTTCAGTCCACCAGTAAACGGGTTGTTTGTCGCGTCGGGGTTTCCTTCGCGGCATAGACTGGTCGCAGGCCGAGACGATCAGTTCCATCGTGGATGTTACTAGTGCCTCGGCCCCAGCCTCACCAGGATTCCCCTGCGCTCCCCGAGAGATGACTTCGGTGAACTTGACCACGTCCAGTTTGTTGGTGTTCCACCGGCGTGGCCCTTCCCGAGATGCGGAAACTCGACGATTTGCCTGATCATGCAGGTCAAACACGACGTATTGGTGGTCGCTACCCGTGTAGTCCTCCACAACCCTCCAGCCAGAGATCCTCGGAAGGAGCGACTCAGACGCAAAGGTGACATCGGGGATCGTGCCTCTCTGCCCGGGGCGTCGAAAAGTAGGTGTGTCGCCCTGGTTGAGGACGACAAGACCGGCCCTGGCGATGAAATCCAGGATGTATTTCCCCCGGGAGTTGGTAGAGGGCATTCCCCACTCGACGGCCCTGGCGTTGAAATCGCCACCAACGACGACATGCCCGGTGGTGCCGAGAACGCACTCCTCTAGGTTATCTATCTTGTCGCGGAAGTCCTGGACGGCCTCGTTGGGTGTGAGGTAGCAACTGAAGATAGTCACGTCCCCACACCGAACCCAGACGAATCCTCGGCCGCGCCCGTGACTCCGCACCAAGACATCTCGTGTATTACGTGCCCAAAATGCAGCAGTACCGAGGCTGTCCGAGATCCAAATGTTTGGGTCTCTGTCCCGATACTGTTCGCTGATAAGGAGCGCGTCAGCACCAAGTTCTCGGGCGAGCTGATCTAGAAGGTTATCAGCTCCCCAGGATCTATGAAGGTTGGCCTGGAGGATGCGAATTACCGGCCACTGCCTTTTGCCTGTTCAAGTGCGGCTCTGAAGGCACCGCACTGACCAGACCCGGGTAAGTGACCGAGGGCACTGGAGCCTGAATCCTTGCAGAGGAAGCAGGAGGGGCTCGAGGAACATTCCTTGCGTTTGTGGCCCTGGCTTCCACACTGGAAGCAGTTGGCACTCCTGTCGGGCCCTTTACAGTTTCGGGAGGAGTGGCCGAAACCGAGACAGCGAAAGCATCTCGAAACTACCACCCTCCGTTTGAGCCTGCAACTGACCCAACCGACTCTGAGGTGCTGAAGGCTAAGCAGCTTATTGGCGTGCTTTTCGCCCATTTCAGCAACAGCCATCCGGAGTTGACTTCGGTTGGGCTTTGTCAGCCATACCCTCACTCCATCAGCTGGTATCTCCGGGAGTGCCACCTGGATCGCACGGGTCACCTCCTCTTCGGTGGAGAGGGCATCAAGGTCCCGAATCTCGACCGAACACTTCGGTTCTAGGGCCTTGATTGAGCCTTTGTCCCCAAGTGCAGTCTTGAGGGAAGCGGCAAAACCGATCTTGTCACTCGACTTCCCCAGTTCGAGGAGGACATCCCCGTTCTGGGTTCGCCGAATAGACTTGATAACGGTGTCGGTCTCCTCCGGTTTGGCCTGCGATCTAATCTGACACAGAACATCGGAAAAAGATCGCCCCCCTAAAGGCTTGATCAAGAATGCCTCCGTCCTGGGCTTCTTAGGCCTGGGTTGTTTAGGCTTTCTGACAGACTTGCCAGAGGCCTCCCCAACCGGTTTCGAGACTTGCGTCCGCTCCACCCTCGACGCACTTTTCGAAGCCGCCTCCGCTTGCTTCTGCCTCCTCCTTTCTTTCTTAGACAGGCGCGTCTTCCAGCCCCCCAAAGGTGTTGAGGCAGAGTTTGCTGCCAAGGCAGGATTAGCCGCCGGAGCAGGAAACTCTGCAGGAGTAGCCGCTGGAATCACGGCAGCGCCCGGGGCGGATTCAGTAGCCTGGACAGGAGATGTCTGCGATGCCGCAGTGACAAAAACCGGTCTCGGCACTGAGTCCACCTCGACAAGCTCAGGGCTTCCAGGCGAAGAACCGCTCTGCCTCTTCTTTCGCTTTCTGGCTTGAGTCTGGGACTCAGCCAGGTGAGCTTGAGGCGAAGCAGAGATGACTCGGTTCGTGACATCACGCTCCTGCTTTGCTGCCTTTAGCCTGATTTTCCGGCATTCCTCGATTTCTTCTAGAGCATCTTCGAGTTTCGGGATCCTCTCTTTTATCGCCTTGTTCACGTTCTTTTGAATTAAGAGGGCCTTGGCCATCTCCTTCAAAAGAGCTTTCATCTTCTTCAGAAGTGAGTCTTCCTCCTCGTGGGCGTCGTCCTGCTGCTGACGAAGCATTTGCAGCTCGAATGCCGCACGAAGAGGGCTCTTCCTGGGAGGAATCCCTTGTATATTGGCTAATGGTGTTGCCGGCTCGGCCACCTCCATCGCCATACCGATCTCCTCCTTCTTCTGTCCGGTTTTGGACGACGATCCGGCACCACCAAGAGCCTTGAATGGCACCGGCGTGGGGGTGGTTTTAATACCCTTCGTCGGCGTTCCAGTGTTCAAGGTCGGAGACCTCTGCAGTCTTGAGCTGCGCTTAAAGGCGGCCTGCTCTATCTCATCATCGTTCGTGTTTTGCATTTTAAAATCCATACTTTTGTTTCACCAGCGCATCGTGCGGCAAGAGGCGGCCCTTCATCGGTCGAGAGCGGGTACACCCTCGGAGGTCTACCCCCCGTAGGAGAGATAAGACACCCCTACCCCGGGACTCCGGGGCCCGAACCTCCGTTTGCCCAGCACCGATACACAAAATGTGCCGGACGTGCTGGGGGTCGCACCGTGGCAATGCAGAGTCCGATCCCTGCATCCATGCCGCACTCCCTGACTAAGGTCCGAAGCGGCTGGCTTCTGACGACACACTGGAGGAGACCATCGGCAGTGCGAGGCACACATCAGTCCCTGCAACACAACAGGGACACTCCCAGGACCCCCCAGCATGCGCCGGTCGAAAGAAGGTGGAAAGACACCCTTGATTCGGGGTCGAAAACAAGAAGGTGAGCAAGGTTAGCTCAGGAAAGAATAAAGACGGTGAGCTAAGACCTGAAAGATGAGAAGAAAGGCCCTAGCTCGGGAAGAACTGTGAGGAGGGTCTCACAGCTTGGCTCAGGTACCCCGGGGTTGCCAAGAAACACCCGTACAGTGGAAAGCCCACTGCCCCTGAGGGAGGAAATGGTGTATAGTAATAATGCATTACATGTCACTAAGGTTTATTTGCTGATGTTTGACCTGTATACAAACGTATCTGGTTTAACATTTAAACAACATTGCCAGGTTAATTGTTAAAAAAATATTCGAAAGAAAAAAGTGTGGTTGTTTAAACCGAGATTTATTTTTTATTTATGTCAACGGCGTAGCATGTGCCAGAGAGTTTATACATTGAATTTACATATTACACTTGTATATATGTTATCCAAGTGAAACATAAATGCAAAACTAGATGCACCACAATGTAATAGTTTGTTTCTCCAACAGTTGAACTTAGACAATTGTCATGTAAAATATTGCATTAATGTCTTTTTTAATGATTTACACAATTTTATTCATTTATTTTAACTCACCATTTTCTTATCTTATTTTTATATTAAACCACTAATTTTTAATCATTACCACAAACTTTCCTTACAAAATTAATATTTTACCAAAGATTTTTTAACTATGTGTCTAATATTTTTACGAGTAGAAAGCTTTATTTGGGAAAATTTGAGGGATTGTGCGAAGTTGATGGAAAGTCGTAAAGGGTTTTAAACTTCAAAAGAAATTTTAAGCTTAATTTTTTAAAAGTATATAATGCTGACACTTATAAAAATAAAAGAATATTTTTTAATATTTCTTTTTGTCATGAATAAAAAAAATTGTAAAATTGTAATGTTACATTAATTTTACTCATGTTAAAAAAAAACTTTTGTTTGATTAATTTTTTTAATTTTATTGTTTAATTTTATTTTATTAAATTAGTTTTATTAAATTATGTGTAAAAGTATTAGACTAAAATAGACGTATTAAAATCATTTGCTATACAATAATATTTAAAGTTTTTAACTTCTATATATTACACTATAATTGCAATAAAATATGTATGATACTTTTCTTAATTGATAAAAAATCCGATTCTTTTTGTAGGCAAAAGAATAATCCAAAACAAATTAATAAAAATAATTCAAATTTCATATTAAGAATTTAAATATATCAGAATAAACTATTATTTTTACCATTAACGAATTATATACTACTTATTAAAAGTCAAGAAATCTGTAGCCATATTTTATATCTGTTTAAAAGAAAATATTCCTATAGAAAACAACATAAACCTATAGAATAAAAAACCCATATTGCGTTGAATCCCTAATACAACTTTGAAATTTATATCTAATCACATAAGGGTTTCGTGTTTACTGGAATATTAGCGTTATGTTATTTGTCAGAAAATATCTGGCTATTTGTTAATTTAATTTTTTAGCAAATATAAAATTTTGCATTTCAATATCGTCCACAATATTAATATTTAAATAACGCAAGAATAAATGGTGGGTTTGCCTGTTATCTGGAGAGGATATTGAACCCCGAGTAGACTGTAATACCCCACTCACTGCAGAAATGGTGCATCTCTTTGTTAATACTGTAACTTAAAGGAAATAGACACATTTACTTTGAAATGATATGCTTCACCCTTAAACCATTCTATCAACGAAAAATAATAATGTATAATTCTGTACAAACGGGTACTTTGAAAACAAAGATACAAATCTTATTAGGCTTTGAATGAACAATTTGGCCTAAGGTTTCTAAAATTGTATTTAGAATTATTCGATGTTATAAAATAAAACTTTTCCTTGAAAGTTTTTAGAACCATTTTACATAGCTACATATAAAAGGTAATCTATTTTACAATTTTAATTTTCTCCCACCACATTCTTATCGACTGAAAGTCATTATATTTAATTTAGCATTAAATTTCATCATTAAAATTCTTTGTTCTCTTATTTTAATTTAGTTCTCGTTGATTTAATTTATGATTTCTTTGTTAAGATTTTGAGTATGCACTTTTTTGCTATTAAATATAATTAAAGTTTAAAATAACACTTTATTATAAACTACGATAATATCGCTTAAAAAATTTTAGTGTTGCAGAAGTATTTGGGTACGTTTGATGAATTACAGTTTTAGTCTTTTGAGAAAAGTCACAGGGTAAAATTTGAAAAGCCTCAATGTTTTTTTAAAGAATGAAACGATATTTAACATTTTACGATTTATTTAAGATGAAATTTTGTCAAAGGTTTAATTGGGTGGCTGATTTTTTTACTCGGATAGACAAAGAGAAGAATAGCCACTCGTCTGCCTTTTGGAATTAATTAAAATACCATGAATAAATATATATTTAAATCGACCAAAATGGACACATTCCCTTGTATTATTCAATTAATAATCGTTTGATCTAGTTATCAATAAAGATTCCCAGGTAAAATAGCAATCATTTAAGTAGTATTTATAATTTTTCGTCAAACAAAAACATACTGTCTATGTTGTAGATAATTTATTGTTATTGAAAATTAAGATTGAAAGATTATGTTAAATATGAACTTTGACATTTAACAAAGCTACCTTACTTTGCAAGTTTTGCCACGAAAAAGACTCATTGCTTTCGTTTATTCGACTTTGAAATTCTTCCAATTAACTTGGACATCTTTACTTTAAAATTTTAGTCTTTATAATTTCACTTCATTACAATTTAACGAAATATATGAAAAAATAAAACATTAAAAAATATAACTTATACTTATATATTTTCATCAATAATACTGTACTTTGTGTTATACTAACACAAAGTACAGTATAACAGATTGTATTGTATTGTAGGTAAGACAGGTGGAGTTTTTATTTTACTTCTAAGAGCCAAAACTTATTTGGAAGCATATTTACATAACTATGTATTTACTATATTTCTCAAACAAATTTTTACCATCAGGCCCAGTATTCATTACGGGTGAAAAAAAAATGGTAGAACATTTAATGATTTATAAAAAATCTTGGGAAATTTTGTTCAGGCCCATTCTATTTTAAACAATGCCCAGTTACATTTACATCAAATCAACATGATTTACATAATTTTGTTTATGTAAAGTATAAAATGTATATTTTGTAATATGTCTCATGGTTGTTTTGATGCAGAACTGTTTCACATGAAAATATTGTTTCAGGGATAATAATTTATTATTTAATGCTCTTAGTAAATAGAGCTGTATTACATAACAGAATGAACGATTCGGTCGATTCAGAACGATGTTTTCAGTCGGAAAATAGATTTTACCATTATAATTCAAAGGGAATTATACTCTTAAATGAAGAACAGGACGTTTTGGAATAACACCAACAATTCCCACAACACGTGGTTTTGTTATTAACATCAGGCAGATTTCCTGGAACACAGCACATTTAAGGAACCCACCACTCATATTTGAACATTGTGCGTTCTATTTTATCAGGAATACATGGTTTATACGCATGATTCCTTATTCTATTTCTATAGATTGAAACTTGGTTATTAAAAATATATCTATAATCAAATTCACTGTACACATAAAAGTGAACCTAATATAAAATTTGTAAATAGTATTTATTTCTTTTTTATTTTTTCATATTTTTTTCTTTTACAAACACCTTATAGTGCCATCACGTTTTTTTTTAAACAAATACACATTTTATTTCTGGGCCATAAATTTTAAAATAGATTAAATACATAATGGATAAATTTTAGAATATAGAAGTTCAGTATCTACAATCCTTAACAGTAGTTAGGGCGGTCACTTGAGGTCTAACATGGGCTCTTATGGGGAGTAGGTGTCCCGGGAAATGAGGATAAAAAACGGCGTGCGCATGCGCCAATTTTTTTTCTGTGACGTCATGGTGACGTCACCAAGATGGCGGCGCCATTTTTTTCAAGATGGCGCGTTTTGGTGACGTCATGGCGGCGTCTTTTTTTGTGACGTCATCAAGATGGCGACGTCCATGTACCTAATTTTCGCGCCAATTTGACTGTTTTTCTGTGACGTCATCATGGGGAACAAGACCATATGGATCGCTGGGGTCATACTATATAAAGTGTACTCAATACTATATAAAGTGACATGTTCGCGCCGACGTCAGCTGTTTTTCTGTGACGTCATCGCGGTGTCCGCGCCAATTTGAGCTGTTTTTCTTGTGACGTCATCGCGGCGTTCGCGCCAATTTAGACAGCTGATAGGATTTTTGTGCCAATTTTGACGTCACCAAGATGGCGGCACCCTTTCGCGCCACGTCAGCTGTTTTTCTGTGACGTTATGGCTGCGCCTGACAGGTGTCGCCGAGGGACCGTTACCGGCCGCGTGTTCCGCCTACGTGACCGAATGTTACCGGCCGCGTGGTCCGCCCACGTGACCGATTGCGTCATGGCTGCCGTTTGGCAGGAACCAACACGTGGGATAAATAATGTAAGAATATTACTAAATGAAAGCTCAACATATAACCGTGGAACTCTTACAATTGTCGTGGGACCGCTATTTTGCTACTACTTGTAACCGATATTACTACCTAAAAATGATTATATATTTACTACTTCTAATGTAAAAAATTCAATGATAAATATAGTGCAGCACGTCCCGAGCAGTTTGTTATTTTACCGCTGGAGCGCCGACACACTCCGGTCACGGCCTTGTTTGATATTCCTACCGTTGGAGTGCAGCACGGCCCACGCAGTTTGATATTTCTCCGCCGCAGCGCCGCACGAATATGGCTGCGCCCAACGGGTGACACCCACACTAGTATGGCCGCGTGTGCCACCGCCCGTGCGTTCTATTTTTGGATCTAGAGCGACCCGCGTCAACTGGTGACGCAACAGTTATGGCTGCGCGCAGCGTCCGCGGGGACCGCCCCCAGCTCCCGATAGGGCAGAGCATATGGCCGCGGGCCACGTCACCTGTCGTCGCCCCCGTGATTGGGCCCACGTGCCCTGGACCACCATGGCGTACGTGACTATCTAAAGGTAGCCGTGTAGCGGGGACGCTACGTATGATGGATGACGTAATTGACAGCCGTTAATTTGTTGATTAATATTATTGGCCACATACTTGCGGGAATTATGGGAAAACATTACAGACCGCTGAGTTGTATTTATAAATAGATGTCACCGTGTAGGTGACCACGTATGCTTTGTTGCGTCAGCCTCCTATAAATACCCCACCAGGCCTTTCTGTGCCAGGTGCCTACGTGACTACAAACACATAGGTGAGCGCGCTGGCGTTTGGCGCTCCCTCCACACTCCTACCTGTCTCTCATTCTCTGCCAGGAGTTTGTCGTGACAGGACGTCTTTTGAGTGTACTCCGTGATATTCATATTTTATAAACTAGTTCGTGATAGTGTTGGTTTTTTAACGTAGTGCGTAATTATTTGTATTTTACTTTATATTTTACTATAGTGTGTGTATTTCCGTGAGTTTTAATATTTTACTTTGATAGGACGTCTTTTGAGTTTGCTCCGTGATATTTTATAAACTAGTTTGTGATAGTGTCGGTTTTTTTTAACGTAGTGCGTAATTATATTTCTTTATATTTTACTGTAGTGTGTGTATATTTGGGTGAGTCTTATCATTTTCTTTGTACTATGGAGTCCCAACAGATTGTAGAGGAAACTTTTGAGCCTGTACAGGAAACCCATGAGCCTGTAGAAATACTGAGTGATGAGCAGACATATGTTAAGAAATTTAGAATTTACGGCAATAAGACTATTTTTAAATTTTCAAATCCTCCTCCTGAAACGAGCGAGATTGATTGGTTAAGACAGGGGTTTGCCAAAATTGTAAATGAAATGAAAGCGCAAGCAAATGCAGATGACCAATTGGGGTTCACGCTTCAATCGTTGAACTTAAAAAGTAAGGAGCCAGGTTATGTAAATTTTCGACCTGCAGAGGAAGTCAACGAGGATATTTTGTGGCAAATTTTCGGAGGCATTGTACAGAGTAACTCCGAATCCATCAAATCCACCGATACGTTTAAAGTAGAATGTACCAGAATAAACCTTCCTGTAGGCAGTGGTAAAAGACGACCAGGGCTGTATAATACGTTTGCTGAGGAATGTAGAGCTAGGCGGGGAGTGGTGGTGATAAATAACAAAGATAATTTGTGTTTGCCTCGTGCTTTAGTAGTGGCCGCAGCTAAGATTACGAATGACCCAGAATATATATTAATACGAAAGGATAGTGGCCATAGACAAACAGCTAGGGCTAAGGAGCTACTTCGTAGGGCTAGAGTGGAGATGCTCGAGAATGGCGGGGGAATCCCAGAGTTGGAAAAGTTTCAAGCCTACTTGAGAGATTTCAAAATTACCGTCTACAATTATGACCTCAAAGGACGAGATGTGTACTTTGAAGGTAGCGTTGAAAATCCAAAATTTAAAATTAACCTACTTTTCCACAACGGCCACTACAATGTGATCAACTCTTTGACAGCTGCGTTTAATGTACTTATTTTTGTGAGGCTTGCCACGTTCCCTACGAACACAAAAAGGACCACCGCTGTTCAAACATTTGCCCGCAGTGTCAGACCATTTCCCCTCCTTGTACAGAAGAACATGGTGGAATACTGTGTCCAGAATGTAACATGAAGATGAAAAATCAGAGATGTTTCATAGCTCACCAGACAGATAGATGTAAAGCTGTACATAAATGTCTTGATTGTGGGAAATTGGTGATGATTCGAGAGCGGTCCACCCCTCATAAATGTGGTGAGGTTTACTGTAAGATTTGTGATGAGTATACAGACCCCAACCACAAATGTTATATGAAGCGTGATCATGGGAAGCCAAAGAGTAAAGATTTTCTATTTATTTTCTTTGACCTTGAGACACGCCAAGACGAGGCTTTGTCCAGTGACCCTGAGGTTAAGGTACACAAAGTCAACCTCTGTGTTTTACAGCAGTTCTGCTCTGAGTGTATCAATAGTGATGTTTGTGTAAAATGTAAGAACCGCACACGAGTGTTTAACTCTGACCCAGTGAAACAATTCATGGAGTACATCCTGCAGGTGAGAAAAAACGTTAAAAATGTCTGCGTGATCGCCCACAATGGACAAGGCTTTGACTTCCAATTTTTACTAAAACACATGATGGAAGAGACTAAATTCACCCCCGAGCTTGTCATGAGAGGCACAAAAATTATTCTAATGAAATTCGATAACGTCAGGTTCGTAGATTCCCTTAGTTATTTCCCCATGGCCCTGTCAGCTCTCCCCAAGGCGTTCGATCTCCCGCCGGAAAAGAAAAAGGGCTACTTCCCACATTTATTCAATACTCTGGCGAATCAGAATTATGTTGGCCCCATGCCAGATAAGCAGTATTACTGCCCCGAGACAATGTTTGAGAAGTCTCACAGCGATTTTGAAAAATGGTACAGCGAACAGGTGAGCAACAACTACGTGTTTGACTTCCAGAAAGAGCTGCTCGAATACTGCATGTCTGACGTCGAGATTTTGGCTCAAGCTTGCCTAAAGTTTAGGGCCATATTTCTACAAGAATGTAGGGTCGATCCGTTCCTTGAATCGATTACCATCGCAAGTGCGTGCAACCTGGCCTTCCGTAGAAACTTTTTAAAACCAAACACAATCGGCATTATCCCGAAAAATGGCTATAGAATGACAGATAAGCAATCAGCCATCGCCATCCAATGGCTCAGCTATGAGGAGGAAACACGAGGCATAAGAATAGATCATGCTGGCCGAGGAAAGGAAGTCAAGATTTCTGGCTATAAAGTGGATGGATTCGATGGTGAAAACATTTACGAGTTTCAAGGGTGCTACTGGCATGGGTGCCTAAAGTGCTACCCCTATAACAGAGAGGCTCCCCTGAAAGAAGACCCTTCAGACACGCTACAGCTGAGATATGAAAGAACTTTGAAAAAAATTGAAAAGCTCGGTGACAACGTGATACAAATGTGGGAATGTGAGTTCAGAGCCCTTAAAAAGAGAGAAAAACTTATACATTTGGATAGCTTACCGATCCTTGACACTCTGCCCCTAGATCCGAGGAAGGCGTTTTTCGGCGGCAGGACTGGCAATGCAAAGACATACCATAAATGTGCGGATGGAGAAACTATACAATACGTCGACGTTTGCTCTCTCTATCCGTACGTATGTAAATATGGCAAGTACCCCTTAGGACACCCCACAATCTACGTAGGAGACAGAGAGTGTAGGGAGAGAGGTTTGGAAGTGGATGGTTTGCTAAAATGCAAAGTCCTGCCCCCTAGAGATCTCTATCACCCCGTACTCCCAGCGAAAATGCACAATAAATTAATGTTTGTACTCTGTAGAACCTGCGGCGAGACCCAGAACCAAGAAGATTGTGACCACGAAAGCGGAGAAAGAGCCCTAGTAGGTACCTGGACGATGGACGAGATTCGCAAGGCTGTCCAGAAGGGATACATAATTCTAGATATGTTTGAATTGTGGGAATACCAGGCGGCCACCTACGAAAAAGGAGGATTATTTACAGACTTTATCAATAAATTTTTAAAGATGAAACAAGAAGCTTCGGGCTATCCTGGGTGGTGCAAGACTGAAGAGGACAGGGATAAGTACATCGCGGATTATTACCAACACGAAGGGGTCAGATTAGAGAAGGAAAAAATTGTTAAAAATGGAGGATTGAGATCATTGGCGAAATTGATGTTAAACTCATTTTGGGGCAAGTTCGGGCAGAGAGAAAATCAGACTAAAGCGTCAATTGTGAGAGAATCGAAAGAATTGTTCAGAATGTTAACGAGCCCCGACATTATGGTCAATAGGATCCAGGCTATAAATGAAGATGTGATTCTGGTCGGCTGGGAGTACATAGAAGAAGTGGGTGAGCCTATGAAAAACGTCAACGTGGTGATAGCTGCCTATACAACGGCTCAGGCTCGCCTCAAGCTATATGAGCACCTGGAGGCTCTAGGGGGCCAAGTATTATATTTTGACACGGACTCGACGATCTATTATTTGAGGGGTGGACTGTACAGAGTTCCAACTGGGGACTACCTCGGTGAAATGACGGATGAGCTGGCCGACTACGGACCCGGCTCATTTATTGTTGAATTTGTCTCTGGAGGGCCGAAAACATATGCATACCTCGTTTGGTCAACGGACAGGCAAGCATTGATCCCAGTGTGCAAAGTAAAGGGGCTCACACTAAATATGAAAACCTCTTCCATTGTAAATTTTGAAAAACTTAAGGAAATGATCTTGTCCCCTGAAACGGAAGCATTAGAAATTAATGAATTCCGAATCCGGAGAACAAAGGACAAAGATATTGTAACTGTTAATGAAACTAAATTGTTTAAAATTACAGGGCCCAAGCGGAAACGTCATGGTGAGTATGACACCCTACCCTACGGCTACAAACACCAAAAACTTGCCTAATCCTATCCCGTGTACCTATGGTGAGTATTTGTAAAATATGTTCAGTAGCTGTCGAGCAGTGCAACTGTAAACATGGATTGTTTTTCTAAACGTAAAGACGATATTTATTGTTGTAAATTGAAATGTTTTGAGAGACCGCCGGAACAGGTTGACGGATTGGCTTGTAGTAAATGCGAAAGCTTTGGCTACTGCAAGTGTAGATGTAAATCATATAAAGTTTCATATCCACCTAAACTGCTTAAAATTAAAATCTATAAAACGAGTCGTCTCTTTACATGCTGTCCTGATATGTGTATAAAACTAACAGCTTATGAATTTGCCAATCATTGCCCAAAATGTTATCTCAACGGATTTTGTATATGTATATTAAAGCATTGTAAAAACAGAAAGGATTGGTCAGAGGGGCTATAATTTTTTCAAATTCTATATATTTCAATCAATCCTGCACTTGTGGTACATTTTAAAAATAGGGTATTGAGCGCGTACGTGTGTGTGTGTGTGTGTGTGTGTGTGTGTGTGTGTGTGTGTGTGTGTGTGTGTGTGTGTGTGTGTGTGTGTGTTTGGGAAGCTAGTAAAGCCTAGTCTTGAACGCTTCGGGTCTGTGGATAGTCACCGGCGTGAAGGTTGGCATAAAACACCGTAATTCCAAGCGCTGATGGAAGGGTTGGTTTAATTACCGTATAAAATGATTTCCCTTGACTACCACGGACTACTGGGAGTTGCCTCGTCTTCTCCCGTGGTGAGGCCACCTACCAAGGCACTCTCAGGTAAGACCTGGTAGATGAGACGGTTGGCCTAAAAACCATAGAACATTGAGTATCCGTCGGCCGCCACAGGTATGAACTGCCCATAGCGTACGTGTTCAATACTCCAATATTTTAATAATTATGTACTACAAGTGCAGATCGATTGTATAATGGTGGAGGTGGGGAATCTTCAGTTCGCCTACCACGGCGTGCAGCGAGGCTGGGGCTGTACGTGTATTCCGTTTGAAGAGTATCGGTAATCTAATTTACCGATAGTCTCTACGGAATACTGGAACACGGGGGTGGCAACTAAATTTTTTCTGGAAAGCCATCACGCTGCTGCGGCGGTGGTAGGGGCCGCAGCATCCCGAAAGGGATAAATTAAATTGTAACATTTAATTTCCACCATTGTAAACATGGACGTCAGACGTGCTATAGCTGATGAGCTCCATAGACCAGCTCGAAAAAATTATCCGAGACGTAGAGTAACTCTTAAAGGTCTAAATGATTTGTATCAGGCAGATCTTGTCGAGATGCAGCCTTATGAAAAACTAAACAAAGGATATCGTTATATAATGACCATGATCAACTGTTTGACTAAATTCGCTTTTGCCATTCCATTAAAGAATAAATCAGGGCTCGAGGTGGCCAAGGCTCTCGAACCGATACTCGCTAAACAAAAGATGAAACATTTTCAAACCGATCAAGGGACGGAATGGTTTAACAGATATATAAGCGCACTGATGAAAAAATTTAAAATAAATCACTACGCGACGTTTTCAGACTTGAAAGCGAGTATTGTTGAAAGATTTAATAGAACGCTAAAGCAGCGCATGTGGAAAGAGTTTACCGCAAAGGGAACGTATGAATGGATAAGTATACTCCCGACTATAGTTAAAAATTACAATAATACGGTACATCGCACGATAGGTATGAAACCGAAAGACGTTAGGCGAAAGCATGTCAATGATATCTTGGCAAGAATTGGCAAGCGTAAGGTAGTCAAAAATAAAACGAAATTTAATCTAGGCGATAGTGTGCGAATAAGTAAATATAAAAAAGTTTTTACTAAAGGATATCTTCCCAATTGGACTAATGAAGTGTTTAAAATATACGCTATTAAGCCTACAAATCGGTCACGTATGTTTTGCAAGATTCTTCCGGTGACGTGTTGGATGGAGGCTTTTATGAACAAGAGTTGAGTAAATCAAACACCGGAGACGTATATCTGGTGGAAAAGGTGCTCCAACGCAGGGGAGATAAGGTTAAGGTCAGATGGCTGGGGTTTGATAAGAAACAGGATAGTTGGCTAGATAAAAGCGATATTCTGCTTTAATCTATTTAAGCGCTTGCACGTGTGTATTTCACTCAGTTTACATTCAACGATGCACGTGACAACACAGAGCCCCCGCCTTGCTATAAGGAATTTTGACGAGTTTACGGGTTCCGGTGTGGCTTCCCAAAATAAACATGGGCCTTTACTACCAGATTCCATTCGTTGCATAATATCTGGGCCGTCAAATTGTGGTAAAACCAATGTGCTTTTTAATCTTTTATTCGATCCCAACGGATTGCGATTCGAAAATATATACGTTTTTTTCCAAATCTCTGTATCAACCAAAGTATCAGTTTTTACAGGAGACTTTACCAAAAGAAATCGGTTATTTTGCTTTCGATGATAATGGTAAGGTGATTCACCCGGATGGGGCCGAAATTAACTCTATAATGATATTTGACGACATTTCTTGCGAGAAACATAACAATATACGATGTTATTTCACCATGGGAAGACGTAAGAATATCGATGTTTTTTATTTAGGACAAACCTACAGTAGTATCCCCAAACAGCTGGTTCGAGATAATTGTAATATGATAATAATTTTCAGACAGGACGAGATGAACCTCAGACACATATACAATGATCACGTAACGACCGACATGTCTTTTGAAAAGTTTAAAACCCTCTGTGCTCTGGCTTGGAGGGACAACCATGCGTTCTTATTGATTGATAAGACTCGCGATCTTAATAAGGGAAGGTACAGGATAAATATCGACAGTTTCATTACAGAGTTGTAATGGTGCGCATCTACACGTATAACGACCTGCGAGGCTTCGACACTAGGCTACATAAGGTCAACTCGAATCTCTGTACATATTATTATAAAGATAAAAAGAAATTTTGCGGTAATTACTGTACCAGGAAACCCCCACACGGATATACGTTTAACAAACGCTGTTGGAGGCATAAGACGTCAAAGCGTTCAGCAGTGATACCACCAGTAATTTTACTCGTGATATCCGCTAGTGAACGTACTTATAATAGGGAGACCTGGTTAAATTTCCTACATCGCGGGAACAAGACACAAGACGCGGGCAATGTTCTTCAAACAGGTGGAACTGCCTTAAAATAAGGATACTTTGAGATTGTAGTTCAGTATGCATCATGAAGCCGACTGATAAACAGCTAACGCTTAAAGTAGCCGCTCTCAGGGAGGCTATAAAGCGTAAATATAGAATGTTTAAGGATGGTATAGTGGAAACGGAAAAAGTTCTGGAAAAGCAATACAAACCCATCATTCGAGAGCTGCGTAAAACTGCTCAACCTTCTGTAAAATCTGAACCTGAATCTTTTAAACAAGAAGCGAAAGAGGATGAGGAACCTACTGTAGAACAAATGGATTATGATACAACCGATGATTTACCATGGCTATTTGATCCACCGAGTCTTTCTACCCCCAAGGCCAGCTCTAGCCGGGTAAAGGAAGTAGTGTCAACTCCTACAGGACTTGAAACAGCTTCCCGATATCTTGAAGAACAGTTTAAAAACCCCATGACTCTCCGGTATATGAAATTACTTATGGAGGATACTGGTGGTAAGACAAAATTAATTGATCACGATTTTGGACCGAGATACAACGAAGAGGGAAATAAATTGATGATTGGTGATAAGGATTTAGATTTTAATGCTGATGGAGCTATCCTTATAAATAATACAAGATATAAACCAACTGAGGGGCTTTACGAACTGATCTTTAAAAGACTTCCCAGTGAAGAAAAATACTCGCAGGATGATTTGAAAGTGTACAAGGATATACTTGTTGCTACTAATGCTCACAAGAAAGGCTACAGCTTTTACAATCAGATTAGAAGGGATAATAGTTTAAAATATAAACATGTTATCAAAGACTTGTTTCCACCAAGTAAATCAGGCAAGGGGCTCGTGTGGAAATCCAACAAATCGCGCGACATTATATATTGGGATAACCCCAATGAATTGGTCAGTAGACTTAAACTTTTAGCAATGTCAACAGAGACGGGTAACACTTCCCACAGTAACGAGATACTCAATATCATAGAGGAGCTTAGGGAGGCTGGGTACATAAAAGGGGGAGGCAATAGTAGATTCAAGTCACTTTTACGATGAGCGTAGACAAGTTCGGACGTTACTCGGATAAAAAGGATAAGGGTGGGGGGAGGGGGCCCAAGGGTGAGGGGTTCAACCTTACCCCCAAAGGTGATTATGACATGCAAGACAAACGTTTAGTAAATGTAGGAGACGCCGTAGAAAATCGAGATGCCGTCAACTATATTACTCATGTGCAGGCGTTTCGTAACTGTATTAATTTGCAAAATAATGTATTTGACGCGCAAAGTACACGGATATGTAATATAGGGAGCCCTATTGAAAAAAACGATGCTGTAAATAAACATTTTATGGAATCACAAATTCCTATTAAACTAAACGATTCGTATTCATTTCATCAGTATCGTCTACAGGATATAGCTCAACCAGTTAATGACGGAGACGCTGTAAATCGGGCATATGTTCGAACAAATGCCATCAGTAAAACGAATGAAGGGGTCTATAACGCCAACAATTCCATAATAAGAAACGTAGCACCACCCGTAGAAAATAACGATGCAGTGAGTCTTTCGTTTTTTAAAGGTAATACCATATTTAGAAATATAAACGGGGCTTACGATGTGCATAATACTATAATACAAAATGTGGCTCCACCCTCAAAGGCGGGCGATGCGGTAAACAAACACTATTTAGACCATCGTACTCCCATTCCAGGTACGCAGACTTGGAACTTTAAAAATAAAAAGATTTCTCAGGTTGCAGATCCGACACACATACACGATGCGGTAACATTAAAATACTTGCAAGAAAATGCCATTGTACTGGTTGATCCCGGTAAAGGTAAAGTGCCGAAGACAGAGGAACCTCATTGGAATGCTGGGAATAATCGGATTAGAAAGCTAAAAAAGCCTCAAGGACTGACTGACGCTGTAAATAAAGAGTACCTTAAAGAAGCCCTCGCCGAACTGGCGTACTCGATATACAAGCAATTGAAAGCGAAAGATGGAGCCAGGGCGGGTTTACACAACGAAAAAGATTGGAAAACTGAAGTTGTGCAAGAGTTGACCTCGTGGGATGATTTGTTCAATGACGAAATAACTATTGATGCGTCAGAGCTGGTGAACCAACCAGGAATTCTCGAAACTGCGGAGGAGAGGGCTAGGAGGCTGGGTGGAGGCTCCTAAATCGTCAGTCGTTAGTGTGAAGTCTTGCGGTGAACATCGACGATGGAGCAGTACTGTTGCGATAAAAAGTGTTTTATACTACCGAAAAGCCGCGTAGACGGGATTGCTCACAGAGTATGTAATAACTTTGGTTATTGTCGTTGTAGGTGTAAGACTTATATAGAAGACTGCATGCAACCTAAGGAGAGAATACTAAAATTGTATAAATTGGAGCATTTCTATACATGTTGTCCTTTGAAATGTGTTAAATTTGCCCCTCACGCTGTTATAGATACATATTGCGATGACTGACCTCACAACGAGTTTTGTACGTGTATTTTTAAAAAATATTGCGAAACTAGGAAAAGTTGGGTTTAAGTGCACGCCCTGTGCACCACGCTCTCTGTAGGTATTTAACTAGACACGACGTCGGCACGTCATCAGTATTAAAATGGCAGGGCGCAAAGCAAGATCGGTCAGACGCGGTCAAGCTGTCGTACGAGGTGGTGGTATCATCTCCTCTGTAGTTAACAAAGCTATTGACTTGTTACCTTTCGAAGCACATCTCCCGGGGTATAATTACTGTGGTCCTGGGACCAGGCTACAGAAAAGGTTAGCTCGAGGTGATATGGGCGTGAACGGTCTCGACGAAGCGTGCAAAATTCACGATATTGCTTATTCAAAATATAGCGATAACGCGCGTAGAAGACAGGCGGACAAAGAGTTGGCTGAGCGCGCTTGGCGGAGATTTAAAGCGGCCGACGCTTCTGTTGGGGAAAAAGCAGCTGCTTGGGCTGTAACAACAGCCATGAAAGCTAAAACGAAATTTGGTGGGGGTAAAAAGGCGAAGCCTAAAGCCAAACGCAAAACGCAGGGCAAAGGGTTATACCTAAGACCTTACCCGAAGCGAGGAGGTGGTAAGAAAAAGCCAAAGGTGACTAAAAAAAAACGTCGATCCCGATAAAGCCTTTAACAAACTACGATTTATTGTACTACGCCAAAGAGCTAAAAATACCAAATTTTAGGGGAATCTATATGAGAGACGCTCTGCCACAGTCTGTCAGGCGGTACGAATCCGCTATTGTAAATTTGGACTCTAGTAGTGGGGGTGGTACGCACTGGGTATGCTACAGAAAACTTGGTCGTAAAGTATTTTATTATGATATTTTCGGTAACCTCAGGCCTCCAGTGGAGCTGTTACGATATTTTGGTGATTGTGAAATTTACTATAACTACAAGCGAGAACAGAATTTCAACTCAGTCGTGTGCGGACACTTGTGCTTAAAGTTTCTTTGCGACAATGTTTTGCTTAAACGGTAGAGGTTCTTTCCTCTCGAAAGATTATTTTCCTACAGTGGACGTGAGCCAGGGGGAGTGGGAGATTGGTCTAATTGACTTGATGACCTACCATTCAATTCCAAATATCGAAAAGGGTTTAAATGACAAATTTTACTATGGGACAGATGAATGTGTCACGATAGACGAGGGGGCGTACGAAATTGAAGACTTGGAAACATTATTAAAGGAGAAAACCGGAGACGACTCGGGATTAAGTTTAAAAGCGAATAATAATACGTTAAAGGCTGAAATCGAATGTAAAAAAGAAATCGATTTTACAAAGGAGGAAACTATCGCTTCGCTGCTGGGATTCGATAGTAGAAAGCTATCTCCAGGAGTAAAGCACGTATCTGATAGGCCAGTCAATATTATGAAAGTCGATGTGATACGCGTAGAGTGTAATATCGTTCGAGGATCGTACAACAACGGTGAAGAGGGCCACGTGATCCACGAGTTCTACCCGAACGTAGGTCCGGGGTATAAAATAGTGGAGATACCCAACACAATCGTTTATTTGCCCGTGAACGTCAAGAGGATAAACAACGTTACAATCTGTCTAAAGGACCAGAACGGTGAGAGAATAAATTTAAGAAACGAGGCACTCTCTGTCAGACTACATATAAGACGGAAGGATGGGGCTTGTATTTAGGGAGGTTACAAACACGGTTAAGGTCAGTAGGAGTGCGAACACCGTAAGGTTAACATCGGCAAACGTTAAATTTTTACGCTCTCTGGGATTCAAGGTTCAAAATGTTGGACATAGAAAATAGCGCTGAATACAGCGATGTAGTCACCGGGATGGAATTCCATATTCATAAACCATATGCGTCTTCCACGTATAAAAATAACGATTAGATTCGCATACCCATAAGTCAGCAGGATATTATAACGGCACCGTTTGATAGTACTCTGTACATTTTAGGATCACTTAGTGGGAAAAAAGCCGATAATACTGCGGCCAGTGTAAGTTTTGTAAATAACGCTATAGCGTTTCTATTTGACGATATCCGCTATGAGATTGGGGGTGTTGAGGTGGATCGAACCAAAAATGTCGGTATAACGACTATTAAAAGTCTTTTATCGGTTCAGCCGAGCGAGCTGCACGGCTTGATAAACGCTTGTTGGTTAGGTCCCGGCAAAACACAAGTAGTTGATGGGGATTTTTCATTCTCCATTCCCTTGCGTCTCCTGCTCGGGTTTGCAGAAGACTACCGCCGTATTATTGTAAATACAAGACAGGAACTCGTTTTACTCCGCTCATCGAGTGATAATAACGCAGTATATAGTGCGAACGCTTCTCAAATATCTCTTGATATTAAAAATATATATTGGAGAGTTCCGCATGTCACCGTGTCTGATGCATACAAACTCAAACTTTTTAAAATGATTGAAAAAGATACAAAAATACATCTACCGTTTCGCTCTTGGGAGATACACGAATATCCCACTTTAAATGCATCCAAAATACATTCGTGGACTGTAAAATCTTCGTCCCAGCTCGAAAAGCCTCGTTACGCCATATTGGCTTTTCAAACGGGAAGGAAAAATGATTTAAAAAAGAACATGTCGTCGTTTGACTCTTGCGGTCTACAAAACGTAAAACTATTTTTAAACTCGCAATATTTCCCCTACGATAACATCCACGGTGACATGTCCATATTTTATGAGATGTTTTATCGATTTCAAAATAGTTATTACAATAGAAACTCGACCCCAACGGTCGAGTTGGACAAATTTAAAACTGAGACCCCTCTGTACGTAATCGATTGTTCCAAACAAAACGATACAATCAAGTCTGGACCTGTAGATGTTCGAATTGATTTTGAAACCAAGGACAACGTGGCGCCAGATACTACAGCATACTGTCTTTTCTTACACGACTGTCACATAACATACTCACTACTCACCGGCACCGTAAATAAAATGACTATATGAAACGTGTCAGTCGATCGCCTGTCATCGTAGCATCAACATGGGTTTCCACGGTTGGGTCAAGGTTGAATATTATAACGGTGGGGTTTTCATTAAAAGAGATTACGTCAACTGCTATAATGGGGAAAATGAAGAAGGTTTGTTTAATATTCCCGCCGGGGCTGATGAAATAGTAGTAAAGTGGCGTACCGAATACGATTATTCTGAAGATGAGGAAGAAGAAGAATTTTCAGATGAGGAGCTACTGTAAAATGGTCAGTTGTGGAGATGGAGTCGTCGAGTGAGGATCTCATCCAGGTAATTCCTAAGCCCAAAGAACCCATTAACATATTAACCGGGGTATTTTTAAAAACAACCCACTTTCTCGATCACGAACTAACTAAATGTGTCATAACGGGGATCGTTAAAAATAGAAATAACAGTTTGGGAGTTTTATTTAAGGGGAAAAGGGGGTGCGTTTACTGGTCCCACAATGTTTTCAATCAATTTGGCATTCCCAATTTTAACAATGTCACCGTAGCCATAGAAGAGGGGAAAAAATTCAATTATATTTTGGGTAGCGGAGAGGGCATCAAAGTCAATACTGTATTTGGCAAACAGCACGTGTTCCTGCACGATGGGGAGCATACTTTAGCGCTCAACAGCTCGGAGTGGATTCAGTTTATAAATAGCCTTCCTTTGATCTACATCCGTCTGGCTGACGTGTCCCTTCACGAACCTGCTATAAAAGAATTTATAGAGGAAGTGTTAAAAATAGACAAAGACAGTGTAGACGTTGACAGTAGTCTTCCGCAACACTTATCAACATACCTTTTCAATGAGCTGCAAATATACAGACGTTGGCCATTCTACAATAGCGGTAGTTGAATTCCAAGCTTTTAAAGATAACGATAACAAGTTTATTGTAAAAGAGTTTGCCATCGTCGGTGATTCAATATGCAGCCATCTAGTATTTCGCCCCCTTACATTATTCAAAATTTAAATGAAAAGATGCATCGTACTGCACGATGGCTCACACGTCACCATCACCACATCCGATGGTGTGATGGCAAAATTAAATATGATGAAAATTTAATATGTACTTTATGCAAGCAATTTGACATTATCTACACTAAAGGTTTGGAAAAAGTAAAGTTTTTAAGACGTTTTCATCCAAACATCTTGGAATATGACGGAACCGAGGAGCCTGTCGAATATTCATATTGTCTCCTACCCCAACACGCTGGGGGCTTTGACAGATGCGCACTCTACGCTGCGCATAAAAGGTACAAGAGCTTAACTCGCTGATTCAGTCTGTGTTCAGCCTCCGTCATGGCAACATTTGTATGGAATCTTCTCTCGGTAGAGCCCAAAGAACCCGCCGGGGTCATGACTGACAACTTTATCATGAAGTTTGATCGGTTCATGAACTGGGATCTTTTATCCTCTCATTATGATTTCTCCATCGATATGTTGCGGATCTATGCGTATAGAGTCAATTGGGCCAAGGTTTTGAAACGAACTAGATTCTCTGAAGAATTCCTAAGAGAGATGGTCCCAAATTTTGAAAATTGCTGGTACGTCCTGTGTAAATATCAAACATTATCCGAACAATTTATCCGTGACTTTGCTAGTAAAGTCGATTGGGACTATGTAGCCTTATATCAAGATGTAAGTGGTAGATTTCTAGATGAACATAAAAAATATTTCGATTAAAATTGTGGATTATGGTGGATGTTACCGAGGAAGCCACTCAACAGGCAGGCGTAAAACCCATAAGTCCAGGAGTGATGGTTGGCCTAAAAACCTCCCATCGGTGTGTGAGGGCCTAGTAAATTGAGGCGCCCCGACCCGAGGAGGGTTCGGGCAACTCCTTGGAACGGTCCTGAGGTCCCTGGCGCGGCTGACGAAAAGGCTCGTAAACCTCTGTATGAATGTGAGGGCCTAGTAAATTGAGGCGCCCCGACCCGAGGAGGGTTCGGGCAACTCCTTGGAACGGTCCTGAGGTCCCTGGCGCGGCTGACGAAAAGGCTCGTAAACCTCTGTATGAGCCGGTCAACATCACCACAATCCACACCAAAAACATTAAAAAATATAAAACCCCTCCGTTAATCTTGGTAGATGGTTAAAATGAACAGACTCTGTCTTAGTAAATGACCTGATGACCAGGATTAGCGGAGGAGGAGAAAAAAATAATGGGAGGTAGCAATATTTGTTATGGAGTGGCTACCACCGTAGACTGCGATGGATGGGGCAGTCTACCCCAGAGGTTAGGCCTCCAGGGGATGCTCTGGGTTAACAAAAAGAACGCGCCGAGGCTCCTACCCCTTGGGTGGTGTGGAAACGCTGAGCCCCCGCTTCACGGGTAGCACCACCGTAGACTGTAATGGTCTACCCCAGAGGTTAGGCCTCCAGGGGATGCTCTGGGTTAACAAAAAGAACGCACCGAGGCTCCTACCCCTTGGGTGGTGTGGAAACGCTGAGCCCCATCGTAGACTGTAATGGTCTACCCCAGAGGTTAGGCCTCCAGGGGATGCTCTGGGTTAACAAAAAGAACGCACCGAGGCTCCTACCCCTTGGGTGGTGTGGAAACGCTGAGCCCCACCGTAGACTGTAATGATCTACCCCAGAGGTTAGGCCTCCAGGGGATGCTCTGGGTTAACAAAAAGAACGCGCCGAGGCTCCTACCCCTTGGGTGGTGTGGAAACGTTGAGTCAATTATCCCATGGTACACCTCAACCAGAGCGGTCCATGCGGTCGGTGACGTTCATATGGTCACGCAGACGGTCCCGAAACAGTTCCCGCCAAACGGGAGCCATGACGACACCTGTCAAAATTGGCGCGAAAGGGGCCGTCATCTGGTTACGTAGGCCATTGCGATCCATGCAGTCAGTAACGTCACTCACAAAGGTTCCCGCCAAACGGCAGCCATGACGCAATCGGTCATGTAGGCGAACCACGCGGCCGGTAACGTTCATACGGTCCCTCGGCGAAACCTGTCAGGCGCGAACGCCACCATTGGCAGGCCATCTTGATGACGTCACAGAAAAACAGTCAAATTGGCGCAAAAATACATGGACGTCGCCATCTTGATGACGTCATAATTGGCACGAAAATCCTATCAGCTGTCAAAATTGGCGCCACCATCTTGATAACGTCACAAGAAAAACAGCTCAAATTGGCGCGGACACCGCGATGACGTCACAGAAAAACAGCTGACGTCGGCGCGAACATGTCACTTTATATAGTATTGTGTACACTTTATATAGTATGACCCCAGCGATCCATATGGTCTTGTTCCCCATGATGACGTCACAGAAAAACAGTCAAATTGGCGCGAAAATTAGATACATGGACGTCGCCATCTTGGTGACGTCACAAAAAAAGGACGCCACCATCTTGAAAAAAAACGCCGCCATCTTGAAAAAAAAAATGGCGCGAACGCCGCCATCTTGGTGACGTCACCATGACGTCACAGAAAAAAATTGGCGCATGCGCACACCGTTTTTTGTCCCCATTCCTCGTTACGCCTACTCTTAACTCATAGTATCTATATTAAGTTTATTATGTATCTATATCGTATAATGTTTCCAGTTCAAAAATTATATTTTTGTTGGTATTACCAGTACGTAGCAACCTAACAAGGGATTTTATATAACTAATTTTAAATTAATAACTTTAAATTATCCAATAAATTTATTTAATTTTTAATTTATTTACTTTAATTATTAAAATTAAATAAATTTATTGGATTATTTGAAGTTGTTAATTTAAAATTAGTTATATTGAATTCCAATAAGAAGAGCTTTGCAAAATGTAAGGGATTTTATATATTTGACAACTAATGTTTTGATTGTTTCATGAATTTTCAGAATATATAGAGCATTCTTATGTTGCTTATTCGAAACTCACTCTAAAATACAAGCAAATTCACAAACTCAGCAAATGTTTGGATATTTGTCTTAATGAATTAGAAAAAATGTACTTAGTTGAATAGAAATAATTTTTGTATTGAATTTTAATAAGACCATGCAAACAGACCAATCATGTTTGTAAAATGTCTATATATTTCTGATTATTAATACGTTTGTACAAAACATCATTCATTTTGTGTGTGAGCAATCATTATTATCAGTACAGAGTACGTTAACAAATTTATACATTATATTTTTATAGTATCATTTGGTAATTCAGTAGCTATAATAAAAAAACCAAATGTTTATACTAGAACACGTAGACTGTACTTTGACAGTTATTTCAGATTTTTCAAGTCTTCTTTTTATTGATTTTTAACTCCATAAAGCTTTTGGGATTTCAATTAAAGTTTGTAACATAATAACATTTTTCTCGACATAGGGACCTGACATAGGGATGTATATTGTATACATTATTTTATCCCAGGACTAAGTTATTTGCCAAATTTGAAGAAAATCGTTTGAAACAATTTGTGATCTGAGTGCATGCATACAAAGGTAAATTACTCATATTAGAGTATTCGATATAAATAAATTTGGTTTAAGTGAAGTTTAAACCGCACCTTTATTTAGGTCTAAATAATTTCTACAACAGTTGAGTGAGAAGTTTGTTCAAATAAACAGCCATTCAGTGGTTAACCATGCATTACTTGGGATTGCACAGGTTCCAAAAACCACACAGTTGTGTTTTACACAATATCTTACTTACGCTTCCTCACTTTGTTCAAACCTCAGTTGAGCATATACCTTTTTACTTTTAGAAAAATTTGGATTTCATAGATTAGTGAGCAACGTTGAACTTAAGTTATGTACTCTCGTGTTCCATGGAAGCTGTAGATAACAGCCGCACCATGGCAAAAGTAAATAAGCAAAGTTATTTCTGAGTAAAGACTTAAAAGCTAGACAAATAATTTATTTATTCTTTCTGTGAAGTTTATCCCAGGAATTTTTAGGTAGGTATGTGGTAGAATATGTTTATAAAAAATGAATGATACTAGATAATTCAAAATATTTAACAATACGAAGTTTATTTATGTTTTTTATAAGTAACGATTCACTAAAATAGAAATGTTTGTTTAAATATATATTTTTAAACTACAGCAATTCATTTTGTAAATTGCACTTTGCAATTCGTTGAGTAAATAGAAATTTATATCTGTTAGTGTATATTTTCGGGGTGGTGACACTGATGGCTCCCCTTATTTGGCTGATACCCATTTTACAGCTAAATATTAGCTAATGTGAAATACATTACCGAAGTAGATTCACTTAATGAATTTATATGAGTGAATATACAGGAGTGAATTCACATTCGTAAATTTAAGGAAGCGAAACCACCTATACACTGATTTACACTGAATACACTGATTACACTGATTTACTTCACTACCGTATATTTCACATGAACTACTATTCAGCTGTTAAATGGTTATCAGCCAAAAAAATGGAAGCTGTGATATCACACCGAAAATATAATGCTTCTGTTTAATTCCCTTTTTTTGTCCCTCCAAGCTTTTGACGTTAGGTCTAGTATAGAAATATTATGGTATTAAAAACATATAAAATATAGCAATATAAATATGTTTTCTCAAGGAAATGTTTACTTCTTCAATGCCTTTTTTAATGTTCCTAAATATTTACATAGTTTTGCTTGTATCAGGAAAATGTACATTTTATAATTACTTTGCAGGTAGGAAATATATAAAAATTAAATTCTATTGCACCAATAAACTACTTATTATTGTTTTATTAGTTTCAAAATTAATAATATATATAAAAGAAAGCTCATACAGAACAGCATACTCGGTGGTGAAGGAGAGAACATTGTTTTGTTTTTCTGATGTTTGAGTGAGCTTTCAACCGTGCGGTTTCGAAACTTGTACAATTACAGGTAATGAGGTGGGCCCTGCAAGGTTATTTATTTGTTACACACACTTTTAACCTAGTTCGGTTTGCATTTCTGTGTATAAAATGTTATCACCAAATAATTTACAATTGGATTTTAAGTGCTTATGAAAATGGTATTGAATAAATTATGGTATAAAACTAGCAGACTCTTCCTCACTGATTATATTGTATGTTTTTTTTTTTTTTAGTTTTAGCTATAGTTTTATGTCCAAGATTTCTTAGAACCTCAAAATGTGAAATTCCGACGTGTTGTTCTCCTACCTAAGAAAGTGAAGGATCTTATCATTTTACCCTTACACCAATATTTGTTTAATTTCAATATAAATCAGCCTCCAAATCTTGATCAATAACGTTTATTGATCAAGATTTGGAGGCTGATTTATATTGAAATTAAACAAATATTGGTGTAAGGGTAAAATGATAAGATCCTTCACTTTCTTAGGTAGGAGAACAACACGTCGGAATTTCACATTTTGAGGTTCTAAGAAATCTTGGACATAAAACTATAGCTAAAACTAAAAAAAAAAAAAAAAAAAAAAAAAAAAAAAAAAAAAAAAAAAAACATACAATATAATCAGTGAGGAAGAGGTTGCTAGTTTTCTACCATAATTTATTCAATACCATTTTCATAAACACTTAAAATCCAATATCCAACATATATCCTTACAATTTGGAACTATCTATTCTTCCTACAGTACAAATAGACTGTTGATACATCCACCAACCCGTTAAATATTTTTTTTCAAGGAAAATGGCAAACTTTTGTATTAATAGACATCCCAATCCACAATAATTAGAATGCGAAACGGGATTACACTCGTTAGTAAAACAATTATGTTTCATTTTGATTTAAAAGGCAATAATAATAATTTCAACATAGTTATATAGGTAGCCTTAAACGAAACAAAACACTATCGACGTAAAAATACTCATGAAATTAAATAACACATGGATGGACAGTTAATTTTTAAATACTTCAATGTTTTTCACAGTTTATTTCACATAATTACAACATACCGGTATTGAGAGAATTTAACCTACCACACTAAGATTTTGGGAATCATTCGAATGTATGAAATAAGTCCATTATAATATAATATATCCTTATAAATAATATCTTAGTGTTTAAACATATATACAAACTTAAACATATTCACAATTTCTATTACGTTTACGTTTTTGACTTGATTTTGCTCCAATGCTCCCCAAATGTGCCAACATTTAGTTATAGCAAATATAGCTACATACAGCTTATATAAGCATGTATAATAGTATCACTCAACCATCAATCAATGGGTCCTCCAAAGAATCTACTACAAAAACACTGCTGTAGTCAGGATATACCCAGAAGACCATAGTAGGAATTTAATGCTGGTAAATTACAATGTAACCCACTGCATGTGTTTATCTCATTAAATGTCCAGTCACCAACCGTGGTTCATTAGATTGGAGTACAACAATAGTTCTCATAGACCCAATTACCTGCTATAGTTAATGAAACCAATTATACATTACAGGCCAGCCACCGTAACTGTTATTTAACTGAAACATATAAGCTAATCAAGCAGCACCGCGGAGTAATGTTGGTTTCTATCACAAAATTATACCTCATTTGTTGTAATAAAATGCATTGTTCTTGATACTAATTATTCCCAATTAGCAATAGGTTCCTTTACACAACACCCCGTGTGTCCTACGCAACACGTACACAATTTTATAGTTTACAGAAATCATAAAAAAAAACAATTTGTGCTGTTTTAGGTCAACTGGTTACGCTCTATCGATTGACATTAATTCCAGTGTGAAGGGTGCTCAAGAAGTAACCTATACAGACCAAAAGTCTCTAATTTAAAATACACACCAATCTCTTTATGAATTTTTTATACTACACGAAATTTTTTGATAAACTTACAGTTTAATTTGAAGCTCCAACCCTAACGATTTACGAGGTAGTTTCGGTTAATGTTTAGTTTGTTTTTCCCTTAAGAACAACATTAGAACAATTTCACTTCCATTACCCCTGAACATATTACTTTAAATACAACTAAGTTAAATGGGTGAGTCGGTGGCGTAGTGGTTAGCGCGCCGGACTTCGGGACCATGGCAGCGATGTCGTGGGTTCGAATCCGCGTTCTGCCAGTGACTTTATCAGTGCCTTTCACCTTGTACTGTAGCGGCTCACCCCCTTACTTTGTCTTATGCGTTCCACGCACAGATCAATAGTCTATGTGGACGGGGCAAAGTAAGGCAAAAAGAGGTCCGCCAACCTCTTAAAAAAAAAAAAAAAAAAAAAAAAAAAAAAAAAAAAAAAAAAACTAAGCATGAACATGTTTAAGAACATCATTAAAATAATATTCCATTGTAAAATATCGATTATCAGGTAATTATTTGTAGTTTCCTATTATTTTAAATAATATCCCCCATATTACAAATTTGTATGGGAAATACAATAATTTATGACAGAATTATAATAATTATGATGTAAAAATATTGAAAAGGAGAGTCTATGATATAGATGTGCACGCACATGATTGTTTAACAGAAAATGTTCAGACATAATGGATCTGAAAATTTGTTCAATGTTATTTTTATGAAAAAAATCTAACCATTAACTAACTGCTATTACCTCCTAAGCCGTTAGTATTATGGATACAATGTTATTAGTAAATTTGTCTTAGAATAACGTTTAAAATTTTAAAAAAATTTAATAAAAACTGGGAGTTTCTATTTAAAAATAGTGACTTCTAGTCAGGAAACGTGACTTCTAGTACACCCTATACATTGTAATTCTTGTGAATGAACAGCATGTAACCGGTTCACATATAATGGCGCAGTTTGTGTTAAAAAACTTAATTCTGTAATAATTAAAAAAATTAGTGTACGGGAGGTCTGGGACACCCGGTATAAAGAAAAATCACTTGGGTCTGCTTAACTGAACGGTTATCATTCAAAATTATTTTTATGACATTGTAAAATAACCTTTAATTTATAGATGATGAATATATGATTTCGAAGCTTCACGAATTAAAAAAAAATGTTAAAATCTATTGGACAAGGTTAAAATGTATTATTTTAATAAAAAGGTACAAATACTAACACATGATGGAAAAATATATAAAGCAATTTAAGTTGAAGAAGGGTGTAGAGGGAAAATTTATGATGGAAAAATATATATAGCAACTTAAGTTGAAGAATTGTGTAGAAGGCAAATTCTTTATCTGTGTTTAAAATCAATAGAGCAAGGTGATATCGAGTTATGGAAAATCGTATATTTCTATGCTATTGGGAAACCATAAATCGGAAAATTTTAAAGATGTTCGGTTGACTATAAGGTCTTTAACGTCTAGAGAAATTTTAACAGGAATTTCATCTTCTTACATATGCTACAGAGGGATAACAGCAAGCATCAATAAACATTATTTAAATTTTAGTTTGCTTTTAACTATTATATAGTTTTTTTAAGTAAATCACCAATTCAGAACATTAATGTAAGGCAACGTTTTATTTTATCTTGTTTTGCCTTAAATATAAAATATATGGTAAAAATTAGTTGTATGATTTTATTTAAAGAGTTTTAGTTCCACTATACATAAGTTAAATCAATTTGTTATCAAATCAAAGAGTTTAATCCTTTGTGTTATGTTTTTTGTCCTGTATAAATCAATAATAGTGGCAAAGGTGTGGCGCTGTAACAAGTTACCCACCGACTCAAACTTTGCAAAACTTTGAGCTACTTCGCACCCAAGTATTTACTGCCAACACTTATTTACCAAAGGAAAAAGTGAATTCAGTGTACCCATACCCTCAGTTTAAAGTTTTTTTCTATCATTATTGCAACCTTAAGGTTTATATAAGACTCGCTTGTATTGTTGGTTAAATGTTACTTTTAAAATACTAATCTTTAAAAAAGGAGTGGTAAAAAATTAAGCGTTTGTGTTTTTTATAAGTAGTAATCTCTGAACAAACTCTGCACATGTAAGTAAAAAAAAAATTAAAAATGAAACTGGATTACGGTTTAGCTGGTAATATAATGTTAAATTTATGTTAACAAAATTGTTGATAGAAATCTTTTAGGGATTTTTAATTCAATGTACTTGAGTGGTTGGACTAAAAATATCATTGTACGAAAATTATCCAATCAATTATTTGTATTATTTTGCCTTTGTGTGATTGATTTTTTGTGTTATTTCAAAGTTTTATTTATGATGGTTAAGTTTTTAGGATTCTCCGTTACTTAAATGAGAACGTTCAAATAAGTTTTGACATAAAGTGTTATCTCATTTGCATCTATGTTTCTTGAAAAAAATTAGGTTTTATAACGTCTAATTTCCTTATATTTGTGAAGAAAGTTTGGAAATATTTACATTTTTATGAACAGAAATTTTATGTAAAAAAATTGTGCATCAAATAGTTTTTCTCAATTTTAAAGAGTAAGAAATGAAAAGTATCTTAAATTAATAAAATATATGCTAGCTGAATATGTGGTTAAATTATTAACATTTAACTTTTTAACCCAAACTGGATATACATTACCAAAACAAATATACATTTTCTCACAAAATCTTTGTTTGATATAAAATGTGACTTAAAAGTTAATGATTTTTGATAGTTAAAACCAACCAAACAACGTTGGTTAATTGTTTGTTTTAACACCTTTTATTTTATGAACGGTGTAATATTGTTATAAAAATTAAACAATTACCAATTTTTAATCCTTAAAAAATATAAGCATTTCATGGAATTAGAGAAAAATTCTTTGACGATGCCAAAACTAAACTTAAAAAACTTTATATGGTGACTTTAAGAAAGTTAGTAACAGGGAATAGAGGTGTGTCATCTAATAAGATGTATATATCGTGCTTACTATTGACAAATATTTTTAAATGCAAGCAGTTAATTTGATATACAATGACAGATTCAATAAACAATAACCTAATTATAAAGGAATGTATATATGCCTACTTAGGAATAACTCATAAAACATAACCTTATAACAGAATAACCCATAATCTTACAACTTTATCGTATGATCCCCAGGGGTATAGAGATTCAAATTAACCGAGCAGTAACCGTATGAATATGTTATAATGTGAAATAATGTAGCAGGTTTGATCATAACGCCCGGGCGGTACCTGCAGTGAGGGAATGGTACCTCCCCCCCCCCCCCCCTACTCTGGTGTGTTTGTGAGTAGTATAAGCAAACGTTATACGAGAACCATACCATGCAAAGTTGTAAAAACTTATTAAAGTGTTTTATGTAAAAATTAATACAAAAATATATAATATAATATTTTTAAACAAACTGCTAATGTTGAATATATTTTTGTAAATCTAACATTTTTCCGTTTTGATGTTGGGTTATGTTTGGGTTTTGGTTTGAATCACAAATATTAAATCGGATACAGGCTATTGAGTTTTAAGTTGAAGTAAAAGAAGGAACGCCTGGAACGGTATAAAAATCAAGATGAAATGTTTAAAAATAAGATTGCAAGAACTTTTGATTAACTGACACCAAGTTCTCCTGTTATTATATCTTAATATTACTTATTATAAATGTCCAATAATATTTATCATCATAACAAATGAACATCCTATAGTAAAACCTTTTTTTTTAAAGGAAATCTACTTTTCATATTTTAGTAAGTAGCTCAACTTTTAGAGAATTTAAATGCCTAATATTTCTTAAAATCACTAAGTTATTTCACTATTAGACTTAATAGAAAGATCGAACTAATATTTTCTGCAAACGTCTAGCAAACGAAGATGCTGTGCGCAGAGTATTTTTAAGGATTAAATGTGTGCTTTTGAAACTTGTGTACTCAACAGTAATGCATGGAGATCCACGAATGGGGATTATGATTGGTGGAGTTTCTTAATATGCAAAATAACAATTTTCCACAAAACCTACAATCGTTACTATCCGTTCAGTACTTCGGGCATTAGATAATTACTGTATTTGTTATCTACTGGTCAAAAAGGCAAATAGTACATGGAACGTAAATAAAAGATGTTATAAAATGCAATACAATATACATTTGTAGACAAGCAAGAAACAAACATAAAGTTGTTTTTACACGACGTATTGAGAGAATTCTAATACTTATTTGATTTATTTTTATTGTTAAGTTGAGGATAATTTTAGTATTTATTAATGTTACGTTTTGTTGCTAGTAAGTGAATTTTTTGCTAATTGTTGAAATTAAGATTATTTTTTATGCAATCATTCTTAACGATACATCATAATCCTCACACTTGTGACAGCATTGGAAGAGTAATTTAAGTTTTTTGAGGGTTTTTTTACTTTTATTGTATGGTTTGTTAAATTAGTTTTTTTTGTTTTGTGTCTATTTATGCCAGTGGCATTAATTGTAATCATATTAGTATTAGCATTAACCTTAAATTAAACATTCAACCGTTTTCAACTAGTAGTTGTAAATTAATAATTACTATATGTAATAATTGAAGTGTGATAATTGTCATAATAAATCATATTTTATATGTAGTGTTTTGCAAACAAACATTGTAGGACATTTTTCATGGAGGAAATATTATAAAATTTGTGAAAATCCAGGGATTATAACCATTAAAAAAATTCGAAGTTAAAACGGGTATATCTTCCATTAATCATCACAAACGCTGCAGTGATATGTGACAATGTAAATGGAAGGTTTGGCCGAACCAAGATCAGGGAACAATAGCACTTGATATAAACACAACCAAGGAACAAAGCGACGTCCCCATCTGGGCTGGAACAATAAACAAACGCCGGCAACGCTGATTGTACTTGTGTAAGTAGTGTCAAATTGTTGGTGCTGGCTCAGTTCAAGGTCACCTGAGGGATGACGTCATCGAGGTCAATGACCTCACCGATGACGTCATCACTAATGACGTCATTTCTATGACGTCACACCCATGACGTCACAGAAATGACGTGCTGATGACGTCATCACCCCTTACGTCATCAAAATGACGTCACCGATGCCACTGAGGTCAAGGTCACGCCGAAACTTAAAATTTTTTGGCACTTTTGCCGTTTCTCGCACTACGCTCCGAGTTTCAGTCAGAGTCCCCGTGACCTTGACCACTTGGAGCGAATTTTCGACGAGAAACGGCAAAAGTGCCAAGTTAAACTCGAGTTTCTGACATGACCCTGCCTAAATGGGCAATCGGTTATCCCTCAGGTGACCTTGAACCAGCACAACACCAACAATTTGATATTACTGTGACCTTGAAAACCTAACAACGGAGCGCCGACACCGATGCGCACCCCACGACAGCCACCGAGTGACTGACTGTCAGGCTCTGTGTACTCTAGGTATATGGGGAAGTGGAGGGGGAAATCTCAAGGTCATCCAAATGGAGTTTTAAAAAAGTTGAAGAGTAGAAAGACTACTCTTGTGCTTCCTGGGCGACCTCATCAATCTCTAATGGATCTGTAAACCAATCCGATCTGTAGCGGCAGGAGTCCAGAAAACAGGTGCACCACCCATCAGGTTGTCCGTAGCATTTCCGACAATTGGTAAGATTGGAGAAGTGAAATTTAATACACCGCTGCGGACAACAAGTATAAAAGTATTTGGATTTGTAGATTTTGAAAGTTTGTAGTACCGGCGGTGGCAGCTGTTGGTTCTTGCATCTACACCTGCAACATCCGAAGCATTCACATTGCCGGCAGGCCAGCCCATCCACTTGCCACTTTGGTAAGAGGAAACACTTATCCTCACAGCAATAGGTTGTCCCCGTCTCTTCCTCCCAACGCTTCTTTGCACAATATGTGACGCCTTGTATCTCCAAACACCTATGCTCGCAACATGAGATGCGCTTACTTTCCATATTTGATGTTGCTTTGACGAGGGAGCACGATGAAGTGATGCTGTGGTCAGTGGGAATGGGGTTTATATAAACTAAGGTGAGTGGAGGGGGAAAGGTCAAGGTCATCCAAATGGAGTTTTAAAAAAGAAAAGAGTAGAAAGACTACTCTTGTGTATCTATAGCGATTTCATTGATAGTGAGTGCTTCTGTATGCCAAGTTGATCTGTACTGACAGGCTCCTAAAAAATGTTTGCAAAAACCTGCAAAATGATTGTTGCACAATTTGCAGCCAGTTAGCTGTTTTAATGTGAATTCAATGCAACGTTCAGGGCAACAAGTGTACTTATGCCCTCTCATCTGGTACACATGGAATGTCTTCAACTCCGGTTTCGGCTTCTTCCAAGACTTGCACTTACACATGCATTGACCAAAAGCTTCACATTTTCTACACGCCAGGCCATCCGCAACATCAATGTCATTCGGCCATGAAAAACATTTCCGTTCGCAACAGTAGTTGAGTTGACTCTCCATGTTGCTGTGGTGAAGGTGCGCGATGAAATGATGCTGCAGTCATTGAGAGTGCACCTTAAATAAACTCAGTGGAGGGGGGAAAGGTCAAGGCCATCCAAACGGAGTTTTAAAAAAGATAACTAGTCGTCCTCCTCCTCCTCCTCATCCGTTGTACTTAGAGAGCTGTCAGACGAAGAGCCCCGTGCAGGTGCTCCCCAGATGAAAAACAAATCAATTTTAAAACGAAGACCAGGATCTTGCATCATCAATTCCTTTAATTTGTCACATACTAAGTCGACCTTGTGTAAGGTGTCAACAACAAGCTTCCAATTCGTTGGTTCAATATAACTTGTAGTAGAGTCTGCCTCGCTGATAACCACATCCTCCGGCCGTATTGGAGTGTAAAGATGTGTAAAGTTCTTTGGCTGTAGCTGAGGTTCAGGCTGGCTGGAAGTGGAAGGTTGAGTGTGGACCCCTGTCGCATCGAAATCCATAGTCATTCTACATTCAATGTTGGGGTTTTCGTTTAATACATACACCAATTTCTCATGCAACATATCCACTTCTGCCGAGTCTTGCAGATGAACATTCCAGGAAAATGGCCATTCTTCATCCGTAGTGGAGTCAACTCGAGAAAGAGTGCTGTCCGCCATGATAGCTAAGCAAGGAATGATGTGAGCTACAGACTGTGGTAACAGTATTGAAAAGTAGAGGGGGTAAACCAAAAGTACGTGGAGGGGGTATTTTCAAGGTCATTTAATTTGGGTTTTAAAAAAAGGAAATAGTGGAGGGGGAATTCTCAAGGTCATCCAATTTAGGTTTTAAAAAAAAAGGAATGAAGCTTACTCCTCTTCAGCCTCGTTGTCCCCTGCATCTTCATCAGCCTCATCTTCATCGACGTCAGACTCGCCGTAAGGATAGATCGGGGACATGGGCGAATATTGTGGAGATTGTTGACCGTTGTTGTCGTCCCCTTGCATTCTAACTTGGGACCAATCATAATTTAAATTCATTTGTATTATGATCCCAGGGTTGTCCCGCAGTATTTCCTTCATACGTTCGCAAATTGACTCCAAATAGTGTACACTATCGATCGACAGTGTCCAACCCGTACTTGTACCGACATCAGTAGTGGAGTCAGCTTGGCTGATGGTGTTGTTGTCTGCCATGGTTGCTTGTCGGACAAGGAATGACGGTTGATGTGATGCTCATGCAGGAACATGGTGAAGTGGTGGGGGGTGTGGTGGAGTAGTGGGGGAATTTTCAAGGTCATCCAAACGGAGTTTTAAAAAAAAAGGAAAACTTACAAAGTAACATTGAAACTTTCCAATTGATGGTGGCGAGCGTTTTCTTCTGCAACCTTGAAGACACATGTGACTATGCCGTACAGTATGAAAAGTACAACCATAATAAGGCCGAACAATAAAAGATAGCCGTTGACTATCATGATATTTTCTGAGTGGATCTGTTTTCTTCTTATCGCCCTCTCCTGCATCCTCTTCTCCAACTCGTGGACGAAGTCACAACATGCGTGAGGACATCTTTCATCTGTTGGTAGGTTTGCCATTGTTGATGTTGTCGGTGTGGCTGTTGAAGATGGAATGAGGTTTCCAATTGCGATGTGCCATGTACACCAATAGTCAAGTGGTGGGGGTAACAAAGCAGTGGAGGGGGAAGTTTCAAGGTCATCCAAATTGTGTTTTAAAAAAACCTATCTTGTTACTGAGCTTATATGTCAGTAACAAGATAGGTGTTTTTGCTCTTTTACTTCTTTAATATAATGAAAAAATATACATATTCTACAATGGTTAGGACAAGAAATACAACTGCTAGTCAGCTGAAGTAGTCCAAGTTGTCTGGCTCGGTCTTCATGGACGCTGGTGAGGAAGCCGTCGAGGAGTGTCCAGGCTCTTCCTTTGACTGCCGGGTGTTCCGTATATTGCAAGCGTAAACCTGCACGTTTATACGGTAGCCTCGTGCCACCATCAACTGCAACTCCTTGTACAAGTCGTTTAGCTCCTGCTGAGTCTTGATGCTCACCTCCTCGTAACTTGCGCAACTAACGTTCAGAGACATCTTGATGTTGCTAGGTTGGCTGCTGGAGTAGAAATGAAGCCGAGGCACAGCGCTTGGAGGTACATGAAAAAGTGGTGGGGGTAATAGTGGTGGGGGTATAGAAAATCCAATTAAACAGTTCTAAACTTTTTCCATCGATACAATGGAATGGAACAAATAGCGCAGGTGTCCTTGTAATTTTCAAATCGAAACAGTGGCGCTAGAAATCCGAATTGTTTTATACCACCATCCTGTACGAATCGCCGAAGGTCTCTGACGGCGGCCTCGCCACAAGGCCTACAAAACTTTTCCCCGTCGTGGAACTTATACCAGGAGTATTCCGAATACCCTGTATTTTCCCTCCTGTAGCGTTTGACATCTTCTTTTATTGTTAGTGGGATGTTGTCTTGTAAACATGTTGGGAACAAGTCCTTGTGAGTTATAACTCGTTGTATGCAAAGCTCGTACAAGGTGCTCATCGTTTGCTAGTTGGCAACAGACTGACCGTTTTTCGCATCCAAGCAGGTTTGAATCCTAGTGCGGTAGTGGGGGTAATTACAGTAGTGGGGGTAATTGTGAAATGCAAAGGTCAAAGGTCAAGGTCACCCGCGAAGTTTAAAAAAAAATGCAACATATCAATACGTGAAGTCT